>QJSC01027313.1:0-67337 GCA_003697955.1 Calidris pygmaea | reverse complement strand
CGTGGAAGGAGAATTACAAATAGACAATAGAGCCTGCAGTAATTCAATCTAACCTTGTACTTACAGAAAACAATGAGATAATGAACAGAAAAATTACCAGGCGCATATTGCATTTTGTTGAAGGGAAGAAGAGGAGGGGAGGGGTGGGGGGTAGGGGGGGGATCGGATTGGGACTGGGGGGATGGAGGGATGGAAGGTGGGGGGGTGCCGGCGAGAGAGGGGCCTGGCACATGTAACACTAATGGCATCGCTCAAGCTGAGCAAACGTTTCTCCAACACAATCATAGTTCTCAGTCTAAGGGCCTCTGGGGAGCTGAGATGAGGCTAGATCGTGAACAAAAAAATGTAATTTATAAGGCGTCTGTGGACTGGAATTTATCATCGGATCCGCTCGCCGCCGCTCAATTGATATGTAGTTGATTTCAAACAACACCCCCCAGGCGCCCACAGGGAACATTTTTTAGATTTTACGCTTGGATATATCTGTTTAACTCACCATTTACCAAAACAACGGCTGATGACAGCACAAACAAGTCACTCTGGAAAAAAAAAAAAAAAAAAATACGCACACATACACACACGCTCGTGAGCTCCCCTAGACAGGACTAAACCCTGAGCGTTGGGGCTTTGCTGGGGTTGTGGGGAGGGAAAAAGCAGAGGCAGAGGCTGAGCTCGGGGTGCATTTTGCAGGGAAGACAAGAATGAATCATCCACTCAATTTTTAAGCTCACGTTGGAGCTCCCTGCTGGTCTTTTTTGCATTTGCTTCCCCAGGTAAGCGTGGCAGAATTCGGGGCTTGTGGCTCTGGGAGGGGGCTGTGGGGTGAGGAGACCCAAGGGTAGGTGTTCAATGCGATGGGAGGTTTGCAAAGCACAGCAAAGGGTGCATGCGCTGCCCCTTGCTTTGATGGCCAGAACTCCCAGTATCATGGTCCTGCTCGTTCCTGAGGTGTTCCTGAGGTTCTCCTGGCACCAGGGAGAGGAACTGGGGTGCACCAGTCGGGGCATGGAGAAGAAAAGTTATCATCCATGTATTTTGATGCCACCAGAGATTTGAAACCAGCATCCTCATTGTATAAAGGATCTCATTGTTGGAGTTAATAAAGTACTGCTACTTCCCATCTTGCAAAAGAACTTGTGAAATTCCCACAGATGAATTTTACTATGAATAACAAGAAATCTCCCCTGACTGAGGTGGTTCATATAATAAGTTTCTGTTGCATTTACTCTCCAAGGGAGGAAAAGCAATGCTGACCTTAAAATATTTCTTGCCTTTCCCTCTCAGTATTGTTTGAATCCCTGGACTTGAGCCCTCCATGGTGCCAGGTGCCGTACAGACACACAGTCTGGAGGTGACCCTGCCCCACAGAGCTCTCAGGGAAACCAAAAAAGGGAATTTTAAGAAAAGTAGGGTTTTTTGAGATGTCAGTGAAAGTTATGTGGTGCCACACCACGAGAAGTTCACAAAAATATGTCAGCTTTCTCAGGATGCTCATTAATCAACACTCAGAATAAGTATCTAATAAAGTAAGGAACTGGTGCCAACTGGAAATGGCACTTGGCTGCTGTACTGTGATAACTCCTGAGCATGGAAGAGCCTCTCCAGGGGCCACAAGCCACATATGAATTAAACAGATGAGGTGTTACTGTTGTTATGGGCCAGGTCTCCCCATTGATGTCCTGTTCTTGTACACTGCCAACACAGAGCAAGCACCAAGAGGTTTTGAGGGTGTCCCGGTGACACCCTCAAACTGCTGCCTGGCAAGGGATGGTGCAAGGGCTGGATGTTCACCAGTGTAAGGAGTGTTTGGGAGGAAGTGGAGGTGATGCTCCCAGGAAGGAGCTGGGGTGGGAGGTTGTGGGACCTGGTGGAGGCAGATCCACTAGCCATCTAACGTGGAGTCACCTATAGCACAGCAGTGAATTAACCCCTCTTTTCTAAGTGGTAAATGGGTCTTCCTGATCCATGTAAAGGAATGGGCCATGTTATATCAACCGTACAAATTCTTTCAAATAATCAAACCCAAGAATTAGCAATTCTTGTTAATGGCTCCTTATTATTGTAATTATGTATGTAATTGTGTGTTGTATGTATTATTGTGCCGTAAATGGCATCAGTTTCCCCTAAACGCTTTCTTGCCTTTCCTCCATACTCCTTGAAATGTATTTTACAAAACATTTTCTGACTTATACTGAGAAGCTTGCGAAAGGGAAATGCCAATGTATGCAGTGCAAAAGCCCTCTACAACCAATGGCTATGGAGGCAATTAGTATTCTCTCACTACACAAAGGATTTCTAATACTAAAGACAACAAATGATTGCACAGGATCTGAAGGATTGTGGCTAGAGCTGCACAACAAAATGGTTTGGAATAAACATTACCCATGGCAAATATTGTGTAACTTAATGAGCCAGACATGAGCTTTCAGTGGGAAAAGTGAAAAAATCTGACATACCAAGCTTAGAAATGCTGCCTTGGGTTCGCTTTGATTTTTGCCTCCCTTCAAAGTATCATATTTGCAAATTATGTTCATTATAGGTTTTGGTGTGCTTTAAAAGAAAGTAGGTTTTCACGGCTGGCTTTGTGGCCGAATGGACTGTCCTGTGTCTCGAGCTGGAGGCTGCAGGATTTGATGAAGTTTGTGTCATATAAAGTCACCGGGTGTAAATGTCGGGGAAGTTTGGATTGCTTTCCCCAGATGAATGTACACAACTCACACAGCCCAAACTCCCTCCTCAAAGGCACGGTAGGGTACAACGACAAAATGTCACTTCTGGACTAACCTCAGAGCCCAAGACCAATGCCAGCTCTGTTTATGCAATACAAAATGCATGGTTTAGTGTAAAAATGGATGAATACCAAGTGATTTTACCCAGTAGATTAAGTAACCAGTAAATAGATTTGTGCTATACATAATTTGCAGAGAAACTTTATAGTACTATTACTTGTATGTTGTCACAGTCTGACCTGATTTCTCAAGAATGCCTCTGTTACTTTTCTGTCCATACGTGTGTGTCTCCATCTGAGTGTTTCCCTGAAAGGTTTCTTATTGTATTTCTTTTTTTCATCCAAAATTGATAATAAGGTAGAAATCTCCAAGATTAACCAACCTTTACAAATTACATGAGCACAAGCAGGCTGAGGGCAGAGATATTTTGAATATGGGAAGGCTGAAATTCATATCCTCTAGGACCTCAAGAAAGACAATATGAGAGACCTTATAACTTCCTTCAGATACAGAAAATCTTCCAGCTGAGTTCATTCCCTCTTAGATACCAAAGACTTGTCAATCACAAGACACAAATCCACAAACCACCACATTTCTGGTGCCAATGAGAAAGCTGCTGTTAATCACCTTCAGAAGACACAGGAGAAGAACAACTTGACTCTAACCAGAGAGACTTCAGATCTAAAGATGAAAAAAGCCCAAACTCGCCAGTGATGAAGAAGCAGTTGCTACAGTTTTGCATGTTCACTGTTAACGTGCTGAAAGCTTTGCGCTAAAATTGTGGCCCCCAAACCCTCAAAAACCACACTTTGCACAACGCAAGGCAATCATCTGCAGATACACAGTGCTAGAGCTTGCAAGTTGGCATGGGGCGTTGGGATGCTGGGGTACCTCTGTTACATCTCTTTCTGGTGGCGGGACACAAGTAGACCCAGCAGGACATGTACACTCTTGCTTTTGTTCTCACTAATGACTTGCACTGATTTTTTTGGCAGTGGGCCTGAAAAGAAATTCAGCCCTTGCCCAAGACAACCAGAATCAAATCTGAATGTGGCTCACCACGTTGGCCCAAGGGTAACAAGGGAAAGTGAAGGGTCCTGCACCTGGGGAGGAAGAATGCCAGACACCAATATAGGTTAGGGGTCAACCTGCTGGAAAACACTTTGGAGGAGAAGCATCTGGGGGTCCTGGTAGATAGTGAAGTATCCATGAGCCAGCAATGTGCTCTTCTCGCCCAGAGGGCCAATGGAATCCTGGGCTGCATAGGGAGAAGTGTGGCCAGCAGGTCAAGGGAGGTCATTCTCCCTCTCTACGCTGCACTGGTGAGGCCATAACTGGAATACTGCATCCAGTTCTGGGCTCCCCAGTTCAAGAGGGACAGGGAACTGCCGGAGAGAGTCCAGCGTAGGGCAACTAAAATGATTAAGGGATTAGACCACCTCCCTTATGAGGAAAGGCTGAGAGAGATGGGACTCTTTAGCCTGAGAAGGCTGAGGGCAGACGTTATCAACGCTGACAAGTATCTAAAGGGTGGGTTGAAGGATGATGGAACTGGACTCTTTTCAGTGGTTTCCAGTGACAGGACGAGGGGCGACGGGTACAAGCTGGAACATGGGAAGTTCCACTCAAATCTGAGGAAGAACTTCTTTCCGGTGAGGGTGGCAGAGCCCTCGAACAGGCTTCCCAGGGAGGGTGTGGAGTCCCCTTCTCTGGAGATCTTCAAGCCCCACCGGGATGCAGTCCTGAGTAATGTGCTCTGGGCAACCCTGCTTTAGCAGGGGAGTTGGACTAGATGATCTCTAGAGGTCCCTTCCAACTCTGATGATTCTGTGATTCCGTGATTCCAAGTTATACTAACCTTTATCATAGGAGCGCTGGGATGTCCTGTGGTGCCCACCAGCGCTGCCTGTGGTCCCCAGGCAGGACCAGACCCTTTCACCACCAGATTCCAACTGTGGGATCATCAGAGTGAACATGGTTTAGTGGCAGACTTGGAAGTGTCAGGTTTACAGTTGGACTCAATGATCTTTTCCAATCCAGATGACACTATGATTCTATGACTTCAGCAAATCGTTCAGTGTGTGGCATAATTGTCTTTGCTACCAACATCACCTGAGATGGGCTTCAGATCTCCTCTCCCCACTGACCCTGATCTTGAGTTAGGAGATAAAATGGCTTTTGTTATGACTTTCCCCTCTAAGTGAAGTAAATGGAAGCGCAGTGTTATGTCAGCCACAGCCTGCCAGCAGTGCAACTATTTTCACTGTGGCAAAATGCCTTTTTTCTTTCCTCCTGGATTGCACAGTTCCTTTGACAAGGAAGGGTAAAGACCCTCAAGGGTTCTCAGAGAACATCAATATGTTTTGTATTTAATGTGCTGGCTCGGTTACAGCAAATTAAGGAGAGTGGGCCCGGTACAAGATAATGCAGCCTGCAGTTCCTCACTCCCTAGCCGAGTGGTATGCACTGAAAATGATACTCCAGTGTGGAGAAATACTGCACATTACATCCCCCTGCAGTAACAGAAGAGACATTAGGCAAAGCCCTGACTCTTAATGGTACACATCAGGAAAACATCTGAGCTTGGGCCTTCAATCACAAACGCTGCAGGATTTAAAAATGAATAAACTTCACATTGTGATTCTCTTATTTATCCTTTATGCAAATTGTCCCTGGGAGGACACATTATGTTCGCTGCATGGCACGGCGCAGACCCACATTAAAGCGTGGAGGGCCACTCTTATGCAATGTGCAATCCTCCCGGCCCCTCCGTGCGGTGCGTGGCGCAGGGAGAAACAAACACACCAACAAAAAAACCCAGCCTCAACCCCCAGACCTAGAAATGTATTCCCCGTCGGCTGCTGAAAATATCCCAATATGAAGCAAAAGAGCGGCGCAGAAACATCCCTGCTCTCTTTTTCCTGGTTGCCGGTCTGCGACAGAAGGAGATGGCAAGACTGGAAAAAACCTCTTTGCAAATTAAAAATATAGACCCAGGAGAAGCAAGTATTCTAAAACCCTACATCTCTATGAGGTCGCTGGGAAGTTTGCCTAGACAAATACAATGCTTTAATTCAACGCCTCAGCCTGTTAAGGTTAGCCTGGTTAGCCTGTTAGCTAACCTTTCTGTTATTAGCTCCTTCTTCCCAACGGGACAGAGACACAATAGAGTTGATCGACATTATTTTTTCCTGGGCAAAATCTCTTGCCCCCTTCAAGCTTTTCATTATTAGCACAAATCTTCCACCGTGTCCTTGAACAAGCATTCGCAATGATGACTGGATGGCAGAGAAGCAAACAGCCCTACACGTGAAAAAGGAACGGGAAGAGAGTTCAGGGACTTGGCCACAAAATTAACTGCTTGGAAAGACACAGGGAAGACCTGTTAAGTAGAGCTCCAAGGGCAGACTACCAGGTGGGTCAAAACACCATAATCACAAATCCATCCTCTTTAACATTATCCGAGCCATTTCCTAATATGCCTCCTGCCTACCCAGGCTACAGCAGAGCGAGGGAGGGGTCCCGCGTTTAAAGTCATCTCTGTGCTCTGTAATTACGGCTGGCAAATAATCCAGGCTGAACAAACCTGTCGTGTCAATGAGAATTTACACTGGCTGTGATCCACACCTCTGCAAGAGCTTCTTCTTCTGAATCACAGAATCATAAAATCATAGAGTCATAGAGTTGTCCAGGCCGGAAGGGACCTCCAAAGGTCATCTAGTCTGACCTCCCCGCGGTCAGCAGGGACACCCCCAACTAGACCAGGTTGCCCAGGGCCTCGTCGAGCCTCACCTTGAATATCTCCAGGGAAGGGGCCTCAACCGCCTCCCTGGACAACCTCTTCCAGTGTTCCACCACCCTCACAGTAAAGAACATTTTCCTAATATCCAATATAAACCTGCCCTTTCCCAACTTAAAGCCATTTCCCCTCGTCCTGTCACTGCAGGCCTTTGTAAACAGGCTCTCCCCAGCCTTCCTGTAGGCCCCCTCAGGTACTGGAAGGCTGCTATTAGGTCTCCCCGGAGCATCCTCTTCTCCAGGCTGAACAACCCCAGCTCCCTCAGCCTGGCCTCGTAGCAGAGGGGCTCCATCCCCCTGATCATCCTCGTGGCCCTCCTCTGGACCTGCTCCATCAGGTCCATGTCTTTCCTATATTGAGGGCTCCAGACCTGCACACAAGACTCCAGGTGAGATCTCACCAGAGCAGAGTAAAGCGGAAGAATCACCTCTCTGGACCTGCTGGAAACCCTTCTTTTGATGCAGCCCAGGATGTGATTGGCCTTCCGGGCTGCAACTGCCCACTGCCTGCTCATGTCCAGCTTCTCGTCCACCAGCACCCCCAAGTCCCTTTCCTTAGGGCTGCTTTCTAATACCTCACCCCCCAGTCTGTACTGATGCTGAGGATTGTTCTGGCCCAGGTGCAGAACTTTGCACTTGCTCTTGTAGAACCTTATGAGGTTTACCTGGGCCCACCTCTCCAGCCTGTCCAGATCCCTCTGAATGACATCCTGTTCCTCTGGTGTATCGACAACACCATACGGCTTGGTGTCATCTGCAAACTTGCTGATGGTGGACTCCATCCCTATGTCTATGTCGTTGATAAAAATGTTAAACAGTATCAGTCCCAGCACGGACCCCTGAGAGACACTACTCGTCACTGCTCTCCATCTGAACTTTGAGCCATTGAGTACCACCCTCTGGATGCGACCATCCAGCCAGTTCCTTATCCAATGAACAGTCCACCCATCAAATCCGTACCCCTCCAATTTGACAAGCAGGATGTTGTGGGGGACCATGTCAAAGGCCTTACAGAAGTCCAGATAGATCACATCCATAGGTTGTCCCTTATCTACTGGCCTAGTGACTCCATCATAGAAGGCCACAAGGTTAGTCAGGCAGGATCTGCCCCTAGTAAAGCCATGCTGGCTGTCCTGAATCATGTCCGTGACCTCCATGTGCTGAAGCATTGCATCTAGGAGGATCTGTTCCATGATCTTCCCAAGCATGGAGGTGAGGCTGACAGGTCGGTAGTTCCCAGGGTCCTCCTTTCTACCCTTTTTAAGAATGGGTGTGATGTTTCCTTTCTTCCAGTCCGCAGGGACTTCACCTGCCCATGGCAGGGGGGTTGGAACTAGATGATTTTTAAACCAAATGACCTTCAAACCCAACCCATTCCCTGATTCTATGGTTGTGTCCCACCTCTGTGTGTGGAGACTTTGCCTGCTGGTCGAAATGTAGGATACATGTGTCTCATGAATACACTCTTACTCTTGTCCTCAGCCTCTTTCGTCATGGTGCCAGTAGTAAAAACTGGTATCAAAGGCCAAATTGCTGCATCCTGTAAGATAAATGCGACTGAATACCAGAAGTTGGGGGTGCCTCCTCCTGACCTGCCCCTGTATGCCCATTTTGATCTTCCTTCATTACTAACTGCAAGAGTTGCCAACTGTGTGGACATGAAGCCAGTCCCCAGTTGTGCATATGCTTCTCTGAAATCACTGCCCCCTGTCATTTCACCAGCTTTACAGGTCCACCAGAATTTCTCTCAGAAACAAAAGCCTTTTCTGCAACCCTATGCTGCAAATTTAGAAAGTAGGATATTTATCACTTATTTAGTGGAAAGTAGGATATTTATGTTTGGACAACCAGGAATTTGGATAGTGAAAAATCAGGCCAGTAAGGAGATGTTGTGGTTCAACAGGTGGTTTTATAGAAACAATCTTCCAAAAAAACCCCTTCTGCTCTTTGATGAGACTGCCTGATAGGCTGATGAAGGTAATCACAGAGATTAGCTGAGGGTTTAGGAAAATATTTGACTTTTCAGTACAACACTCATTAGGCAAGCTGTGTCATTAGTGGCCTGGAAACCTGTTTGTGGGATTAGGATATTTTTAATTTTGCTCTTCTAAACAGATTCTTTGAAGCATTTTCAGCTTAACCCGAATATTTTAACAAAAACTTTTAGGAATCTGTGGTTGAAGGTGACCAACAGCAAAAGCTATTATAGCAGGACGAGTGGTTCATTTGCAGAAGTGTGTCATTTCCTTAATGATCCAGGGTAATCATCACAGAACATTAATAAATCCAATCCAATAAATAGAAAATTGTTTCTGATATATCTCAGAACAACATCTGGCTGGGAACTGGGTCCTCAGCTGGACCCACCCTTGGTCTAAGCCAGTATTGTCACCCTTAGATTATGGAAAAGAGTGCAAGAGTCTTAAATTTGCAGACAGCAGCAAATTGGGAGGCATTTCAAGGACCAAATGAAAAGGGCTACCAGAGTCTGCTCTTGCTAAAAGTGGCATTTGCTGTTACCTGTTGTGAAGAGAGAAGTGGTCAGAAATAAAAATGGGCAAAGAGAAAGAAAAAGTAGGGATAAATTACCAGGAAAATACAGAATAACAGACACTAGACTATACCTTTGCCAGTCATTACCTGTCATCAGTTTAAAGAAAGAAATATACCATGCTTTCATAGTAATATTTTTAACTATGTTGGTTAAGAAAATTAGGCTGAGAACTTCTGAAGCTGTTAAACATTTTCAACTAAATATGACAGAATTTAACAATCACAAATATATCAAATATATTAAGATCTTGTAAATTTTATTGGGGAAAAAAAAAGCGCCAATTGAAAATAAAGAAGAGCACCAAATAATGTTCTTGTTTTCCTGGAAGAAAGGCCCAAGATGAGCTCAGGCATATTATTAGACACAGAAAGGAAACATTAGGAATGCAAGTTTTGGGAAAACATGTTTCAGAAGTCCTGCTGCTCAAGAAGCAGGGTAAGTGCAACCCAAGAAATTACAAATAGAAATGGAAAATTTTCATTGAACGTTTTTTCTGACAACATGGAACTTACACACCTCAAGAGCTGTTCACTTAGGATATAAATACTGGCAATATTTCATAGGAGATGAGGGGTTGATTTTCAAAATTCACGAAATGGAGACAGATCTCAAAAAAAAAAAAAAGCTTCCTGGCATTTTTAATTTTTGGATGTTACTCAGACGTCTGGAGTGACTTAAATCAAAGCGGTGGGTAGCAGTGCAGCAATTCCCCAGAAAGGGCTGGATTCCCTGATCTTGGGCTGTATCAATACCTGCCCAGCGTGATGTAAATTTTGGAAGTGTAAAGGCGCCGAGTGGTTCCTCAGGCATGACAAATTTTGCGCTTTTCTTCCCGCTCACAAAGCGTTCCTAGGTTACAAGTTTCTCCAGTGTATTTGTGAATCAGAATTAGCTGCCGATGTGTTTTGCACTTTATAATTTAAAAAAAAAAAAAAAAAAAAGTAAAAAATCCAGCTTGTCCTTATTTGTCACGCCTGGCTTCCTTAAATCACACTGGATGCTCCAAGTCTGCCTGAGCTCAAGGGGAGATGGATGAGCTCATGGCAGGAAGGTAATTTGCACAGAGCAACCGCATTTAACTCAGGTTGCACAAAAACTGGAAATTTTGGGGAGCTGGGAGAGAGTTCAGAGGAAGCATCACATATACTAAATTCGCCTTAATGTGGGTTGGTGTTTTAAAGATGAAAGGTGGACTCAAACCCGTTGACCTCTGAGTTTTCATAGCTCCCTGCTTGGTGCAAAGTGGTGCAGGAGAAGGCCATGGCAAACATCAGCACCACCCTTCTGGGTCTGGCAGACTTGCCCTCCCTCCACTGGTGGACATTTTTACTTCACCCAGCTCACCTGTGCAAAAATGACAGCTGCTTTTCCTTCACGGGACTTTTTATAATTTCTTCAGTCATTTTACTCCTGTTTTGGATGCTTTCTGTGCCATCCTTTGTTGCTGCCTCCTCCCTAGAACAAAATTAAGCATTTTCCACGCTATAGGAAATTTGGTTTTGTCTTAAAAGAGGCAAAAGAAAAAACAAGGCATCACAACTGAATCCCCCAAACATTTCCAATTCCCGTGAGATTTCCAGCATACGCTAGCAAGAAACCATAGATAGGAAATACCATCTATGCTCATTTTCTGCTGAACAGACTCCAAACAGCCCAATTCCATAGGATAGTTCCAGGGCAGCATCTTCTCCCCCAGGGCTGCTCTTCTGCTGCAGATACAATCCCACCTGGGGTGAAAAAGAGCTCCAAGGCACTGGGAGGGTCCCAAGATACGGTTCAGGCACCTGAAGATCTGGTGGTTTATCTGCCCTGAGCCACAGGTAGAGTCTTGCCCTACAAGACATGGAAGAGACCACTTGTTGCCCAGGGATAAATTCCTTCTCCTAGGTTAAGGTGACTCTGCAGCCCAGCTATCATTGTATAATCCAACGTAATTTTCTCCCATGCCTTAAGGGCCAAAGCAAAGGCTCTTTTACCACTGTACATTGCATCAACACATGCCTTCCCAAAGGACGAGCCTCTCACTTGCCACCCACAGGTGACAAATCCCTCCTTTACGGTCATCTCCAGTCCTTCTCTGGGGACACACAACACAGCACCAGCCATCATCCTCCTTTCCTCCACACAATCTGCAGGAGACATGCCCTTTCTATCTTTTCCCCCATTTCCCTGTGAGCTTTGCAGTAAAATGCAGGATGAGATTAACAAAGAAAACCCACAAGGATTTTTTTTTTCCCAATTGGAAGTTTGAAAAAGTATTTCTTTTCTGAGATTATGGGGGAAAAGCATGAGGCTGGGCAAATACAGCAATAAGAATATAGCCAGAAAGAAAAAATGCCATGAAAATTTTAAACAGTAAATGTTCTGTAACAAAAGAATCCTCTTTTTAAAAAAAAAAATTCTGGACAAATTTCCAGAGGTTCTGTAACTTAGAAGAAAAGAAGGACACATTAGTCAGCATCTCCTAAACAAGTATTGACACAAACAGCCCTGCAGACACCTTTCCCCCTGGCCAGAAAGCTCTCAAGAGCCTCCAGCCAGAAGGAACTGCAGAAACAGCCTTGTTAGCAACCCAATGCCAAGCTGTGCCTATAGAAGTTTTATCTTACTCCTGAACGACTTCATGGGCAATACAGTTGCTTGCTCCGAAGCAGATAATAGGAGTAATTTAGCTTGCAGTTAATTCAGTAAAAATTTCCTTAAAAATATCTAGGGAGAAAAGAAAACCATTTTTAAGTGAAACCTAAAATAACCATTTTTGCCCTTTTTATTTTTAATTTCACAAAACGATGTCTTCATTTTGGTTTTGCATCTACAGAGTGGCGCTTCCTGCAGCGTCCTCACAAGGATTAGCAAGACAATCTTCTGTCTGCTCCTGGTGGCTTTGCATCCTTGGGTGGCTCTTGAGTTATCTGGAATCTAATTATCTCTGTGAGTGGAGTCTTGAGTGCTGGGGAGAAGGCTCAGATGTCATCTGGGTAATGCTGGACCTGAGCCCTGCTGTTTGCAGGGAGGATGGTTGGACCTGTGGTGGGCTCTACCTGTTCTAGACACAGGTCAGGTTTCTATGAGTAGTAAATGTGTTTTTGGAGGAATATCGTGTACATCCTGGTTGATCCCTTTCTGGACACCATCAGGTTCCTACCAAGCCAACAGGAGCTCATCCCCTTTGCCCTGCCCATGGCCAGAGGTCTGTGTAGTCAGTAATGAAGAATCCTGGCCTGGCGATGCCAATGAGACAGGCTGTTTGCAGGTCTCTTGGACCCCGTGTGATGCTGCATTTTTGCGAGCAATGCTTTTAGTAGTCAAACATTACAGTGATCTCTCTGGTTGGCTTTTGATTCCCATTTAAGAACAAGCCACTCTGGCAAATGGTCCTATTGACCCATCCGAATGTTTCGCTTACTCCATCCTCCTTAGATAAAGTCCTAGAAATGTTCTATGAAATAATACTTGCATGGTAAATATTTAACAAAGGGAATGCCTCCAGCCTTCCGTGCGCTCTCCATATATTCAAGATGACCGCAGCGCTTTATTTTGGGAATGGAAAGTCTGTTCTTCTGCCCATCTCCTTTCCCCATTCCAAACTCCTGTTATGAACTAGCTTGCCATTCTTATGGGACCATTAATGATTTACTATTGCAGGCTGCTGAGTCAAAGCTGGTACATAGAGGGCTCTAAGCATGAAGGCCAGTCATGCAATTTAGCTATCACCTTTTAGCTAAATGGGGCCTTGTTCTCTTAACAAACCGATTCACAAATGGAGAAGCTGATGCTGCTCCAGTAAAACCATTTCCCATCCCTTTTTGGTTTTGCTTGCTTTATTTTAGTGGAGTTAAGAGCGAGCCAGTGGTGCTGGATTCAAGTTTTCTTCAGACTTAATCCTGAAATGCTGTTGTCACTCGTGGCTGAGGTGTAATTATTGTGGGATACAACCAGAAACTCTGAACTCAAGTGAAGCATGTGCATGGACAAGACACTTCACAGGAGATGCTTTAGAAAAGTTATCCAGGAGTAGATAACAGTTGAGAGGAACCAGCTGAGCTGCAGTAAGTCAAGGCATGAATATAAATCCCACGCTGGTGAGATGTGCAAAGTAGGCAGGCAGCAACTTCTGTACCTTAGTGCAAAGGATGCCAAGAAGTCCTCAAATTCCAGAGGTGACCTAAGGACAGCTTATGGCAAATGTTTATTTGCTCCAGGTTTCAGCTACTTAGACAATCGGTCAGTAAAGAGACTCCAGTGGGCCAAAGGAGTGAACAAAACAGGAACTGGGAGGGTGTTATTTTGTTCCATTGCCTGTAGGCTGTCTCCAAGCAGCCTGAGTTATGAGATAGGTCCTGAGTAAGTGATGAGTGATATCTTTTACCTTCAAAAATGATCGCCTTCTGCTTTGTGTCCCTGCTAAGCAATTTCTCTACTTGTGGCTATGCTGCTAAGGACATAAAGCAGCAGAAAGCAAGCAGAGAGATGGATGGTGGAGAAGCATTCAGGGATCGGGCTTGTCTGGTCAAGCGCCCACACTGACACCTGGACCAGTACTTTAATTTGGAGAGAGCATCTGCACCACAAGCAGAGCCCCAACAGCCAGGAAGCCGCGCTACACAGAATGCCTCATTCTCCAAACCCATTTACCCCTCTCCCTCTACCCACCATTAGCCAGAGAAGATAGGTTCCATCTACGTGGTTGACTTGCTAAAGTCCCCATTGTGCTTAAACCTGCCAGGATCCGTGATGCACAACTCATGGACCAGTATACAAACAGAGAGAGAGAGAGATCTGCTCCTCGTAGCAAACAGCTGCTGGGACAAGGTGGATGCTCAAGTGGAACGTAGGATGCTCCAGCCATGGCAGCATCAACGAAAGGGGGTTATTGCCTAATCCCTCCCAGCTCCAACCAGCGTTGTCTGGCCGCAGCCCCAGCCCTCATTTCTTTCAAGTTATTTCAGGCGGGTGCTTGTGCTGGAAAGCTTTCGACTCGATTTCTCCAGCCAGCCCGGCGCTCTTATGGGAAACAGTGGGAGATCATTCCATGCATGGGAAAGTGTCTTTGCTCAGGGCAAAATGTGCTGGTTGGTGAACCGAGCGGCATTGCCTTTGTGTCAGGATGATTTGAGGGTAGTGTTGAAGCTTTAACAATGCAGAAAATAAATTCATATCTCTCTGTGTGTCTTCCCGTGCACACACTCGCGAAAGGGGGAACTGCCAAACTTGGGACACAGAGGAGCAGGGGGGAGGTTTTATACAAAACTTCTGTCTGGATGGAGAAGCGTGATTGTTCTAACCCTCAGAGATGAGGCAGAGAGAACCGAGGATCCTAGTACTGGAGGCCACCATGCACCAGTAGTTTTAACCAAAATGGAAAAAAAAAATAATAATAATCACTTCTTTGCTGGCAGGGAGCAAAAATGCACAGCCCGAGCCCTTGCTCAGCAGGGGCAGGGAAAGGAAGAGAGCAGCCCTCTGCAAATGGTGCAGGGATAACGACAGGACTAGCCCTCCCCAATCACCACAGGAACATTGACAGGCAATGTGGTCCCTCAGCTTGGTGGCGTGGTGAGGACCAGCCTTGAGGTGGTCAGCCAGGACCCTGCAAGACCTCCCAGTCACTGCTTTTAGGAAACCACTGTGACTCCTTCATCCACATCCTCAGCATCATCAGGAAACGGCTGAGGACCACGATGTAGCCTGCAGCCATTTTGGGGGTGACAGAAATGGGATTAAACCCTTGTTGGTGACTCTTAATGACCCAAAGAGGGCCAGGAAGCAGAGTACAGAGCTCATTCTCCTGTTAGAGAATGGGTAGGGAAGAGGGCAGTGGTGTGGACACAAGCCATACTGCATCACTTGCCCTCTGTGTTGGGGAGTGGGTCTGGCCCACTTTACCTACTGGTAAAGACATGGCCACAGACCTCAGTGATGCTAAAATGACTTACATCCCCTGTCTGCGTGACCTCTAGCCCTCAGCTATAAGAAGTGTCTTCTGAGGTACATGGTCAAGTTTCCCTTCCTTCTTTTTATTTTTTAATTTATTTTTTTTAACCCAAATTGAATATCCTCTGTAATGATTTTTTTTTTTTAATATCCCCGTTGAGTGGTACAGGGGGAAACGGGGGGAGGGGTGCCTGTGTTTTTCCTTCAGCATGAGCTCCTAATTCCCATCCATGCTAATGGGACTGGCACGCATGCATCAAGGGGAGAAGAGACCCCTGAGGGTTCACAAAATATGCAGATGACTGGTTTTTAATGAATGCAAAATGTAAAACAAAAGAAGTATCACAGTCAAGCTGCTCATGCATAATAAAGTCACAGTGAAAAGGGAGCAAATAAATAGAAAAGTCTTCTTGGCTATAACCATCCTTAATATGCAATGGACAATTGGGAACAGCAGGCTCTCCGAAGCCCACATCATCAAATAGCAAATACGTTTTGGCAACATGAAACCATCTAAGGCAGCGTTTCTCAAGCTCCATCCCACCAAGTTATGGGAAAAATATTCAGGCCTCTCCCGATGTATATTTTTTAAGGGAAGCGGGGAGGTTCCCCCGAGGAGGCTGGAGAGCTCTGAGAGGATATTGCAGCAGGGCGGTGGAGTCGAAGCCAGCAGAGAGGGGTGGATGCTCATTTCTCCTTGTTTTGGGAGGGGTTTCCTGGGAGTTCAGCGAGGCAGAGCCGCAGACAGAGCAGTCACGCTGCGGGGCAGGATGAAGTGAGGGAGTCTCGTCCCACCAAACTCAACGCAATTGGTTCGCTTGCTAATTTGATGACATTCTGGGCAGCAGACTTAATTAGACATAATTTGAGAAGTCCAGCATGGGAAGCTGCTCAGAAGGATGCTGCTCCCTCCTCCTCCTCCTCCGCTGAACAAGCACATCCCTTCCTAAGCCCAAAGCCCATTCTGAAGTGGGACTTCATGTCACTGTTGCAACTAAACACACACATTTCCATGCTAGCAGTGTTATTCAGCCCAGTCCAGAAAGCCAGGTTGTGCCTTCCCCTCTTCTTGTCCCAGCCTCCAGACATTAAAATCTTATTTTCCAATTTCTCTATTGGTACAACCCCCAGATACTAAATCCTGCTCAACCTGAGCAGGGACAATCATCTGGGGATATCATCAAAGACATCATCAACCATCTGGGACAATTCACTCTTAGGTTTGCTTATAGCACCTGTATCCAAGCATGGGAACAGCCAAGTCCTTGGGCTTAGCTTTGGCTTTTTAGAGCAATGTGAATTTTTTAAAATCCAAGTCCTAACTCTGATCTCAGTTCAGATAAGCTGGGAAGCTCAAAATCAGCCGGCAACTTTCGCTGGCAGCCCAGAAAGCCCCCCACACCCTGGGCTGCATCCCCAGCAGCGTGGCCAGCAGGGTGAGGTGGGGGATTCTGCCCCTCTGCTCCGCTCTGGGGGGACCCCCCTGCAGGGCTGCCTCCAGCTCTGGGGCCACCAACAGCAGAAGGACAGGGACCTGTTGGACCCTGTTGGAGCAGGGCCAGAGGAGGCCACCGAGATGATCTGACAGCTGGAGCCCCCCTCTGCTGTGAAGACAAGCTGAGAGAGTTGGGGGGGTTCAGCCTGGAGAAGAGAAGGCTCCAGGGACACCTTAGAGCCCCTTCCGGTACCAAAAAGGTGCCTACAGGAGAGATGGGGAAGAAGCTTGATCAGGGAGGGGAGCCGTAAGACGAAGAGTAATGGTTTTAAACTGAAAGAGAGGAGATTGAGATGAGATGTGGGGAAGAAATTCTTTGGTGTGAGGGTGGTGAGAGCCTGGCCCAGGTTGCCCAGAGAAGCTGTGGCTGCCCCATCCCTGGAGGGGTTCAAGGCCAGGTTGGAGGGGGCTTGGAGCAACCTGGTCTGGTGGGAGGTGTCCCTGCCCAGGGCAAGGGGTGGTTGGAACTGGATGGTCCCTTCTCACCCAAACCACTCTATGCTTCTATGTGACTACTGGAGGTTTGGTAACAGGTTCAGGTCTCTGTTCTGTGCCTTGCTCCTAACTTGAGGGAGTGCACCATCACCTAAAAAATAAAATTTTCTCAAGAGCTTCCTGGGGAGCATCAAATGCTCAGATGGAGGGTAATATAACCCCTCTACAGTCATAGCACTTATCATATAATGAAAGTATTGGTGAAGACACAAGGCAGGAATACCATGACAAAATGTGGTACTGCAGAGCTGTACTTAGCAAACCTCAAAATAAAAAATTAAACTTTAAAATAAAAGCCCTAATAAAACACTTTTCAGCACTTCAAAAAATCAGAGAAATGATAATATTTGTGTTCTATACCAGGCAACTAGGGGAGAGATTAAAGACAACACATGTATAAATGTCATTAGCATGCTAGCAGTGATATAAAAAAACCTCCAACTTTTAAAATAAATGAGCTGCTACAAAATAAACTACCTTACGACAAAATGTACGTAGGGGATATACAAAGTAAATTAAAAAACAGATTAAAGCAACATCTGTATATTAACATCGTCATAAAATAGCATAGTTGTAATAGCAGTGGCATGCAAAGGTATTATAAAATTATAATCTATCCAAGATGTTATGTCATCTTAATGAAACTGTACAGCCAATACATCTCAAGTATTATTCCTTTATGGTTCAAAAACATCCTTTGCTGGATCTGTGCAGAATCAGGCCAACCTCAGTCCTGATGCAAGGAACATGCCTGCTCGTGGGCCTGCACAAGTGATACCAGAAGGTCAGCACAGCCCAACAGTGCAGTGATTTGCCTTCGACACACTTTTCTTGCCTTCACAAATCCCATTTTGCCCTTTTCTTTTGCTCCTGATTTGGAAGATGGAGCATGTAAACATCTAGTTGTCTCTCAGTTTGCATCAGGACTTTCCTGTGGTGCATGTGGGACGGCAACAGAGTCCTACTCACTGGTGACTTCTGGAGAGGAATTGGGCACGGTTTCTGTCTCCTGGCAGAAAGGGGTTTTTTTTGCCATTTCATCCTCTAAAGACCGGCAGCCGGTTCTGTCCCTTTCCTTGCCTCTCCTTGCTCTCTCTGTAAAGACCTGCTGAGTCACGGATTTTTTGCTTTACAAAATTTTCACCGTTGCTTCTTGGTAAAGTCTGTTTCTCAGCATTTCTGTGACATCCAAATGAATGCTCTGTGATCTTAAGAAATTTTTTTTCCTCCCAAAATTGCATAGGCTAAAGAGAAAGGGGAGAGCCTGCCTGTGTGATACGAGGATGGAAAATCCTGATAGCGTGTGCCTTACGTGCCGCTTTCTCTTGCGCCCAGAAAAAGGGCTGGAGGAAGGGGAGGGAGCACAAAAGACAGCAGTGGGTGGGGAGAAAGGGGTTGTATATCTACTGGAAATGCGCTTCTGCACGGGTCTCGGTTGCAGCTAATTCTCCCTGTGACATTACCTGCAAAAGTAGGCAGAGGTGGGAGAAATGAGCCATCTTTGAGGCTGCCCGGAGAGGGTGTGGAGTCTCCTTCTCTGGAGATATTCAAAACCCTCTTGGATGTTATCCTATCCAGCCTCCCCTGGGTGAACTTGCTTTGGCAGTGGGTTGGAGTAGATGATCTCTGCAGGTCTCTTCCAACTCCTGCCATTCTGTGATTCTGTCAAATGTGGTTTGGTTTCATCTGTTGCCCTGTGGGTCCTGTGTTGGCTGGGGGAAGCTCCTCATGAGCTGCATTTGGCTCAGCAACCAGCTGAAGCATTTAGGGTGGACACAGGAGAGCTGGGGAGGGACAACAGTCCCATGAGGCTCTCCCAAAAATATGACTGATGGGGCAGGGCTTATGTCCAGCTCATTCATGGGGTTTAGCTACTAAAGCTGCTTCTGCTAGTGACAGTGTGTTGAACTCATGTGGATGCCATGACTGCAAAGCTTGATGAGGAGTAGAATTGTGGCAATCCATACCAACAACAGGAAGATCCTCACTGCTGCAGGTTGCTCAGGCCTGGGCAGATGTTTGTCTTTGGCAGGCAGCTGAGCAGACAATCTTGGGCAGGGTGTTCTTTGCATAAGGTATGGGAAGTTGGAGAAACGAAGCAGTACTCACTTACCAAGAGGATTTGAATCCAGGATGTTTCCTATTCACTCTGGTGAACCTTGCAGATGGCTGCAACTTGGCTTACCTCCATTCTGCCTTTGGTGGCACCTGCTAAAAAAGTACATTTCCAAAGCTTCAACAGTGTGACCAGACAAGAGAAACCCTGAGAAACTGCCTCTCACAACTACAAACCCAAGCTCACACCACCAACCTGGTGGTGGGCTCACCCCTCCAATGCCTCCTTGCCACCGCGAAGACCACCACATGTATGGTCATGTGGTGTGTCCCACCCCATCCCAGCATTTTCCCCTGCAACCCAGAGCCACATGGCCACCTCTGTTGTAAGATCTGCTGCACATGAAAGGCACAGATATATTTTTACATAGCTCCCTGCTGATCAAAGGGTATGTTGAGAGCTCACCCAGCCCAGATCCGGCTTTAACATGCTGAGCCATGTCCTGCTCACACTCCACCCACCATGGGCTTTGTGACAGTCTCTGGAGCAAATCTCTCAGCTGGTCTCCTTGTTTTGTTGGTGTTTTGGTTGTTTGTTTTTATTTTGATGCGGTACCTCAAGCGAGATGCGGAAGTTTTAATAAGAGAGGAATGATCATTCAGTGGATTTCACTGCAGTGGGAAGAAACCAAAAAGGAGGGGTAAAAAATGGGAACATTCGCAGCTTATGGCAAGGGAAATGAAATATTTAATAAGCAAAACGCTGTATGTGCAAGGAGGGCTCCCCCAGCCCCCCGCTTTCTTCCTTGGCAGAAATTAAACAACTTTTACACACCACGTAGTCTTCAGTACAGTATGCTAATGACGTCCCTGATGCCCTCTTCATCTGATCAAACTTAATTGTCTGTGTCAGGCTGCCAATTAACAAAAGGATCTCCTAGAGTACCAACTTCCAGAGCTACCTTAAAGGTTAATTGAATCATGTAAGCCCAATGCTCTGGCGGACTCAACTTCAGGATCCTATTCTAACCAGGGGTCTGTAGGGGTAACAAATAAAGGAAAAGTTTAATTGCTAAAGCAGCCAAATCTAACAGTCGCATTAGGAAAGAAATGATCTTTCACAGGTCTCCCTCCCTCTTTTTTTTTTTTCCAAAGCTTTGAAATAATCTTGAGCTTTTTATATAGATGAGTCAGTTTCTGGATTTCACTAGCAGGGGGTAAATAAGAAGAACCAAATTTTGCTCTTCAATGCTTATGCAAACTGGGCCAAAGAAGATACTCAGGTAAATCCAGAAGTGCTACTTATTCCCTTATTCACCCACTATTTTCTGAAATGTTTCCCTACCAGGTGCAAAGGGGCAGCGGGTGGAGGGTCACGGCATGAGAGCTGCGGGGATATGGAAGCAACAAGCATTGATGCAACTCAAGGCATTGAAAGCCAACTAAAGGGTATCTCTGACTCCCTCTGCCTCATTTTCCAAGATATACGTTGTTACTAATTTCTGATGGTCTCCCACTCCATTTATAAACACGTTTTTAAGTGCCTGTTTTACCACAAAAGACTGTTACGGCTGTTTCAAAGAGAGTGAACTGGAAAACAGTGCTCTTAGGAAATATTCAATAAAAATATAAGTACTATGACTGGGACCCTGGGTTAAAAGCGGGGACCCCGAAGTCACAGGCTAGAGCTGGAGGTCCCCCATACTTTTGGGAACATTGACTTTTGGGAGAAATCCTGCCATGCTTGTACCAAGTGTGGCATCACCCCTCTTTGCCTTGGTAACCCCAGAGTTGGTGTTTGAGCTGGGCACCATGTCTTATTTGTCTAGTCCCAAAAGCAATATGGAACCCTTTGGGGCCTAAAAGTGCACAAAACAATGAAGGAAGTTGTGAGAAATAAAGGAAATCCTCATATTTTGAAGGGTCTGAAGGGAGTCTGTTACAAAGAAATACAAAAAAATTAACACAGACTGGTGAAGCAGTGGCCAAACTGCAGTATCTCAGACGAGACGACCAGGACGTTGGGATACCTGGGCTGAATATAATTTCAAATTAATTCCATGAGTATGTGAACAGTCTGGAGGCCAACCAGAAAAAGGCATTGCTAAAGCAGTAGAGAAATAATTTGATAAAAAATGTCTAATAACAAACAAAAATACCTTCCATCAGGATTTTATGAAGGCATTCCATGGTAGTGCTTGGCAGAGTTGGCTTTCCTGGCAGCCTGCTAACCCACTGGGTCTCCGCATGCTTCTCCCATCTTCACCCCAAAAATGCAGGAAAGTGTCTGGTACCCTTTTCCCATGGTCGAACAACCAAAGTGAAGAAGACAGCAATGCCAGGGGCAGGAGAGGTGTGATGGGATGGGGAGCCATGCCCTTGCCCACCATCACTTCAGTCATCTCACACAAGGGCCTGGTTTTACCACTCCCCACATTAAAGGGGTGACCTAGGAAGGGATGCAAAGATGCTCAAGGACCACGCTGCCCAGCAGCTCAGCGAGGAGGGGTTTCCTACGGATGCTCTGGGGCAATTCTCCCATTTCCCCCAAAAGAAGCTCAGCAGGTCGACATGTTTTGGCCACCTCCCAGAATTGCCGAGTGTCCCTACACGTCCTGTACCATGGGTGAGTTCAGCCAAGTAAAACCCGCTGCATCCACCAGCAAAAAAATCCACTGCTCAGGAGGAACCAACAAAATGCAACAGCCAAGTGCTTAGGAACGCATTTTAAAGTGCAAAGTCTAGGAAAAAACAGGGCTGTAAAGCTAACAGGGCTAAGTCATGTTATACCCATGGACGATACGATCCCGGAGGTATTTATCCAGAATTTATGCCTAAACTTCTTTTATTCGCAGTTTGACCTCTCCATCCATTTTTTCATTTAAATGCGTATCACTTTAATAGCCTGGGCTTGGTAAAAGTTNAAATTAAAAATCCCTGCTTTATATTTGTGTTTTGTCTTTTCCAAGGGTACTCCGGCATCTCTCGCGCTCTCTTGCAGGAGCCCTCTCCCCTCCCGCGGATGGCGATGATGTTGGTGGTTTGCACTTAACTGACATTGTCTGCGTGTGAGCAAACAGCAGCAGACACGGCCGCCCCTCTAACAAACTCCCACAAACTGATCTATTATCAACGGCAGGGGCCTGCTGTATCGCTGGCGGGCACAGTAATTAATTTCCATGCATATCATTGCCAGGATCGCTTACTGATCCGGGGAGCAAGATCAGAGATGTCACACCATAAATTGAGTCAGAGCCTTCACCTCTGTGTTCAGCGTGCAATTTTACACGCGCTTGACAAAGTAACAAACAGGGGGTAAAAAAGGCAGCAGTTCCCCAGGGTGATGGACGGGGGGAATTGGCCCAATAAATTGTTCCCTGTAAAAAGCAATGTTTTCCTCATTAAAAGGCAGTGAATTCTCTATTGCTTTTCATTAGTTGTGGCCTTGCTAGACGTGAGGTTTAATTGGCAGTGTGTTTACAGGACGCCGGCCCCAGAGGTGAAGGAGACAAAGAGGCTGAAAAGAGATTCTTATTTATTAAGGAGAGGTGACAGGCAGCCGCTTAATAAGTTTTTGTGTGGGTCCTGGAAGAAGTTGCACCGTGAAGAATGGCTGTGCAGGTGTAACCCCTTCTGTGCCGCTGCTCTATCTATTTTTACCCCCAGAATTTAAAGTTTCCATCCTTCCCCTTCTTGCAAGGTTATAAAATAGATGAAAAAAAATTAAATAACAACAATAATAAAAATAATAATAAAAATAAAATTTATTTCCAAGGCCCTGGCTGACCACTCTGCTCTCAGATTCATTTAAAATATTGAAGCGCCCTCCCTCCTGCTCGGTATTTGTATTGGGATTACCCCACTGCTTCCTATTCATGAACAGGTACAGGTGCAGGGTCAGTCCCTCTGTATGACAGTAAAGCCAGAAAAGCCCAGGGAGGCTGAAAAATATCTATGTATAGAAGGAAAGTCCTTTTGCCACTGTCCTCTCCAGGCAGCAGCATCTGCAGAAAGACCCTCAGGACTCAGCAGTGGCACAAAACCAGCAATATTTAAAAAAAAATATAATAAAATTCATTTATAAGAGTGCAAGGATTAAATCATCTCAAATCAAAAATGGAAAAAGTGAGGTGCTCTCTAAGAGGAGAAGAGAGGTGCGAAGAGGAGAGGAGAGGTTCTCCACATTGATGTCTGGCAGAACTGGTTTTACCTACAGATCTGAGCTGGATGGAACTAAAAAGGCTATAACTTGGCAAACAGTGTTATCTGTGAGACTTTTCCCACCAAAAAGATACACTCATCCTTGAAAATTATACATAAAGCAAAATAATACCACCTTTTTGGCAAATTCTGACTGCCTGTCTACCTATAGAAATACAGTACTGGAATGTTGTAGTGATTAAAAACAAGACAAATGAAAAAAAAAAATAAATTTACTGCCACAAGTTATTAGAAAAAAACAGAAGATCAGAGAATCTTTCTGTCTAAAGGAGCTTGAATGTTACATTTCATACCAATTTAGCAGAGAAACCCCTAAGTTTAACATAAAATGTGTTTTGAATACCATCACCTGTCACCCAAGATATTTTTTTCTTGCCTCCTAACAAGCGTATGTAGAAGTGCATCTCTGCAGCACGTCTTCTTTCATGCTTTGAACTATCTCCCCCAAAGAAAAGGACTTACCAGGGTCTGCCTGAAAGCTCATAGATGAAGAGCATCACATAAATCATTTCACCCTTTTAACAAGGGTCTTTCCTTTTCATCGTTGAGTGGGACGAGGAACAAGGTGGATGGGCTGGAGCAGCGGCGCTGTGCTGCCAAATCCAGTTTGTAGAACAATTTGGGGTCCCCTTCCTGGGGTAACAAATGAAGGGTGCTACCTATGGGTTGCAGATCTTTATATAACTTAGGGAAGGAAACTGCAAATAACTGCTCCAAACAATATTGCAAATCAATGCTCTAACACTTACTCCCATTTTATATTGGTCTCTAATCAGCATATTTAAGAGTAATACGGCCTGGCACTTTGCAGCTTGTTGTGCTTACAAGAAATACTGGTGGAATGGGAGCCTTAAAATTAAGTAGCATGCAGTGTCCAGTAATTAATTTGATTTTTACATCCATTCTTTATTTAATGCAACTTTAAGACTACGTTAGAAGCTGGAAATGAGCAGCATAGCATGAAAATGAACTGGCCAGGTTCCAAGAGAGGCAGGGATTAGCATAACATTAAACATTGAGGCTTGTCCTCGTCACCGAGCTTGGGAGGGGGATCCAATGGATGAAGACACCATCCATGTGCCTATCGCTGTAGACCGAGCCCAAAGCATAGGGCTGTGTCGTGCAAAAAGACCACCTCTGCTCTAGTCCCACCAGAAGAGAGGGGAGAGGAGGAAGCAAAGACCAGGGCTTTGACCGGAGCTTGGGAGGAGATTGGTGTCTGGATGAGAAGGCTGGAGCACCAAGTTTGGGTTCTGCTCTGGGGACCATCACACCTGCACTTTGCTCCGCATGGTTCACATTGCATTTGTGGCTCCACGAGCTGCTGCAATGGTCCCATTCCCCAGGATCAAATTGTTTAAACTGCATTTGAGGGGGATTCCTATAGGAGCTGCAAGGAATCATTTCCTCCTCTAATCCCTGTATTCACAGTCTTTCCCATCTCTCTATCTGCTGCATTCAGGCAAGCTGACCAGATATCAGCATAGCTCCTGTGATTCTCACCATCTTGCAGCTGTTTTGGCAGTACAACTTTTTCTTGCTGAAGTTTGGGAGTTGAGGGTTTTCTGTGGAGCAATGTCAAAAAGTTGTGAAAATCTGGACCTTCAGAATAATTTTAAATCCACAGAAATTCAGGGTAAATAGCATACAAATATTTCCTGCCCTTCATGGTTTTCTCTATCAACCTACCTACCAGTTCCTTAGAGTCTGAGGAACTTCACCACCACCTATCTGGATGACGTTCTGCAATAGTCAAGAAAATGTATTCTTTCCACCCAGTTCACTGGGGTGGCTGCCATCTTCCCAAGCTCAAACGATGTGTGGCACAACCTCCAGTCTTCTCCATTTCTCTTTCAAGGAAGTGCAGTGAGAGGAGGCTAAGTGATGGGAGAATTCAGGCTGAGTCTCAGCAGAAAACAAATAAAAATTGCAACTTTTATACCTGGGTAAAGCAGGCTAAGGAAAGCTCACAAAATCACATATCTTCAATAGTGTTGGAAGATTGGGCAAAGCAAACCCAAGCACTTTTCGAGGAATACGTTTCTGCTGTCTCTAGGAAAAAAAAAATCAGGATGCACTTCAATCCCTCAACCGAGCTTCTGGTCTTGAAGGTAATAAAAAAAAAACCCTGCACTACAGTAACTGAGCAAGGAATCACTCAAATTCACCAAGGGAGTTTTGCCAAATGATGCCATCAGATTATCCTGATTTTTTGGCAATGAAAGGACCAGCTGAGAACCTGGGCTGGATCTGTGCAAAACTATCCTTGGGCATTATCACCCACAGCCTTTCAAACCACTGGTCCCAGCCTTGGTTCAATGACTGGCAAGGGATGCAGCTCCACAGCTCCAGGAGCAGAAGTGTTTTATCAGTCACAGGTGTCATCCAAGAAGGATGTGATGGCTCATACTCACATGCAGGGTCAGGAGCTGGAAGGTTTGTGGATGCCTGTGCTCAAGCCTCCACCCCAACAGTGTAGAAGACTAATATTTCTGCAAGAAAAACAAGAGTTACATCAATAAGATAATGTTTTAGTGATTTCCATCATTAAGGTTTGTGTTGGTTCTTTAAGGTAATTGTATGTGGTTAGTCCCAGCTCCCTGTTACCATGTGTCCCTGCTCTGCATCTTCTTGGGGTGTCATCTTCTCCATTTCTTACCAGATGTGAATGTTTTTTGGGCAGGATTTGGTCTGGACATTGCTGCTGCTGTTTGCTGATAAAGCACTGGGACCTGCGAAGGTGGGTGCTGTCAGGTTTGGAGCCAAGAAGGCACTGGTGTCCACGTACCACTCCTGGATACTCTCTGATGTGTTGGCTCATGGGCAACCAAGGGTTCAAGCTATGGTCCCTCTGCCTTGGGGTAACCCATGCACAGCAGACGGTCACCAACCCATTGATGGGCTGTACCTGGCCTGCCCAAGCTAGCTGGCACTTGGGACTGTCCAGGACTGATGACTCTGCCATAGCCAAACCCAAGACTCAAGGATGAAGGAACATCGTTTAAAAAGTGTTATCCCCAAAGAGCAAGGCAGTGGCACTTGGGGTGGGGTTGTCTTGTCTGGCTCATTTGCCCCACGTCTCGTGGATGACCTGGCAGGTCTGGGGGTGGTGTTTCCCTCTCCTTTTGCTGAACGTGACTTCCAGAGCCACCCCAGGCTGCTCCCCAGCACAGGTATCCTGCCTGACTTGCTTGTCCCTGGGGAAGCCTTGCTTCTGTGCTTGTTGTGATCAGTCACGGGTACTACACAGCCCTGCAATAACATCCTCCTCCCCTTGTCCCACCTTCCTTCACTAACAATGCTTCTTCACTCTTTGGTTACATTAAATTCCTAGCCTTAAATTTCAGACTGTCAGGGTTTTTTTGTCCCTTTAAGGCAGAGCAGCATAACATGAACAGATTTAATGACACAAACTGTTGTGAACACGTTCCTACATATGGCTTTGCAAAAAGAACATGCATTGAGGCCCAGCTCTTCAAGGACTTAGTAAATAGGACCCCGTGGGAAACGGCCCTCAGGGACAAGGGAGCGGAACAACGTTGGCAGATCTTTAAGGATGCTCTCTATAGAGCGCAAAAGATCTCAATCCCCACATGGAGGAAAATGGGCAAGGAGGGCAAGAGACCACCATGGTTGAGCCATGGCCTGCTGGTCAAACTAAGGGGCAAGATGGGGCTACACAGGAAGTGGAAGAAAGGACAGGCATCCTGGGAAGAGTATAGGGACGTTGCCAGGATGTGTAGGGATGAAGTCAGGAAGGCCAAGGCACAGCTAGAACTGAACTTGGCAAGGGATGTAAAGAAAAATAAGAAAGGTTTCTACAGGTACATTAACCAGAAAAGGAAGGTTAAAGAAAACCTACCCCCCCGATGAGCAACAGTGGGGAACTTGTATCAACAAGTGAGGAGAAGGCAGAAGTTCTCAACAAATTTTTTTGCCTCAGTCTTCACTGGCAACCCCTTTCCTTGTAGCTCTCATGTTGATGGCACACAAGTTGGAGACCAAGGTGACAAAGTCCCTCCGACTGTAAGTGAAGACAAGGTATGTGATCAGCTCAGGAGCCTGAAGATATACAAGTCCACGGGACCTGATGAGACACATCCGGGAGTACTGAAGGAACTGGCTGATGTAGTTGCCAAACCACTTTCCATGGTATTTGAAAAATCATGGCAGTCAGGTGAAGTCCCTGCAGACTGGAAGAAGGGGAACATCACACCCATTCTTAAAAAGGGTAGAAGGGAGGACTCTGGGAACTACCGACCTGTCAGCCTCACCTCTGTGCCTGGGAAGATCATGGAACAGATCCTTCTAGATGCAATGCTTGGGCACATGAAGGACAGGGAGGTGATTCAGGACAGCCAGCATGGCTTTACTAGGGGCAGATCCTGCCTGACTAACCTCGTGGCCTTCTATGATGGAGTCACTAGGCCAGTAGATAAGGGACAACCTATGGATGTGATCTATCTGGACTTCTGTAAGGCCTTTGACATGGTCCCCCACAATATCCTGCTTGTCAAATTGGAGGGGTACGGATTTGATGGGTGGCCTGTTCATTGGATAAGGAACTGGCTGGATGGTCGCATCCAGAGGGTGGTACTCAACGGCTCAAAGTTCAGATGGAGAGCAGTGACGAGTAGTGTCTCTCAGGGGTCCGTGCTGGGACTGATACTGTTTAACATTTTTATCAACGACATAGACATAGGGATGGAGTCCACCATCAGCAAGTTTGCAGATGACACCAAGCCGTATGGTGTTGTCGATACACCAGAGGAACAGGATGTCATTCAGAGGGATCTGGACAGGCTGGAGAGGTGGGCCCAGGTA
The DNA here is from genome assembly GCA_003697955.1 of Calidris pygmaea. NCBI lineage: Eukaryota > Metazoa > Chordata > Aves > Charadriiformes > Scolopacidae > Calidris > Calidris pygmaea. Next base: position 39,232 of record QJSC01027313.1, on the reverse strand, counting down.
AACCTCATAAGGTTCTACAAGAGCAAGTGCAAAGTTCTGCACCTGGGCCAGAACAATCCTCAGCATCAATACAGACTGGGGGGTGAGGTATTAGAAAGCAGCCCTGAGGAAAGGGACTTGGGGGTGCTGGTGGACGAGAAGCTGGACATGAGCAGGCAGTGGGCAGTTGCAGCCCGGAAGGCCAATCACATCCTGGGCTGCATCAAAAGAAGGGTTTCCAGCAGGTCCAGAGAGGTGATTCTTCCGCTTTACTCTGCTCTGGTGAGATCTCACCTGGAGTCTTGTGTGCAGGTCTGGAGCCCTCAATATAGGAAAGACATGGACCTGATGGAGAGGGTCCAGAGGAGGGCCACGAGGATGATCAGGGGGATGGAGCCCCTCTGCTACGAGGCCAGGCTGAGGGAGCTGGGGTCATTTAGCCTGGAGAAGAGGAGGCTCTGGGGAGACCTAATAGCAGCCTTCCAGTACCTGAAGGGAGCCTACAGGAAGGCTGGGGAGAACCTGTTTACAAAGGCCTGCAGTGACAGGACAAGGGGCAATGGCTTTAAGCTGGAGGAGAGCAGATTTAGACTGGAGATTAGGAGAAAGTTCTTTACTGTGAGGGTGGTGGAGCACTGGAACAGGTTGCCCAGGGAGGTGGTTGAGGCCCCATCCCTGGAGATATTCAAGGTGAGGCTCGACGAGGCCCTGGGCAACCTGGTCTAGTTGGGGGTGTCCCTGCTGACCGCGGGGAGGTCAGACTAGATGACCTTTGGAGTTCCCTTCTGTCCTGGACAATTCTATGATTGTATGAAGAGATGACCTGTGGACGAGAAAGCCATGAGTAGGACCTAACTGTGTGCAGTCTGGGTGTGTGCCAGCAAGCCCTAGCACAAGTATGCATGTACTGGCCACATGTCTGTGATGGTCCACCACAAGCCCAGCCTGATCCCCATGATTACAGTCCTTTGCCAACCCTGCTCACTCTGAAGCCAGCAGCAGCTCATCTCTCCTCTTTGGTTCCAGCCAAAGAGGTTGAGTTTCCTACTCCCATTTGTAAGAATAAAACCATAAGGTATTGAGTACATAAAAACAGGCCTCACAACCCATTACTGCCACAGGCCCAACTTTTATGCAAGCTTTTTCTGTAGCTCGTATGTGTAATGAAGGGCCATTAATGTTAATGGGTGTTAGACTCCAAGAGTAAAGGCCCCGAGGAACAGCAACCTTTATAGCCCTGCTGCTTTCTTTACAGAGCATGTCCTGGCATAAGGTTATCGAAAACTCCTCAGGACTTCCTAATTGCAGTGAGTGGGTTTCAAAGCCAACAGGAAAAACATCCCTTGTCAGATGGGCAACGTTTATATTATCGCACTGCCCCAAAGTCTGATGCACTTTGCAGTATGTAACAGGTAGTGAAGTGGAAACCTGGCAGGCGAAAATCCATCAGTCATTGAGCAGATAGTTTCCTGTGGACACCTGGATGGAACCCCTGATGGACATCTTGTGGACGTTTCTTCTGCACACCTGGATGGATATCTTGTGGACCTTCCTTCTGGACACCTGGATAGACCCCTGATGGACATATTGTGGACGTTTCTTCTGGGCACCCTGATGCCTACTTAGAAAGAGACTTTCATGAGCTTCTTGAATAACTAGAGGGTTTTCTCCCAGCAGCACAGTTGCTTATTGTTGGCCGATGAATGGGAGCCAAATTAAATACATGACAGCCCCAGTACTGGATGCATGGGGCAGAGGTGACAGCACATGAAATGTTTTTCCAAATTATTTCTCCCAACACAAGGGTCTCGTTATTTTGACTCCATTCTTGCCCACTGCCCAGTGCTTGTTGCTCCGCTTGGGCAATCTGTTCTCCGGATCTTCACAACAATTTGCATATGACTTAAAGGAGTGACAGAGGAGAGTGGGACTGCTTCTGGACTTGGAACTGAGACCCTTTACTGGTGCCTTTGCAAAACATCTTAAGCTTTTCCCTTGATCTTTGGGTATCCTTTGGCTCCTTCCCTCATATCAGTCCTGTCCCACTGCCCCTTTTATTCCCATTTATTTGTGGGATGCTCATTAATTGAATTAGGAGCAAACTCAAATGCTGCCTGTGCATAGCCCTACGTGCCCAGCAGGGTACATCGGTGTTTTCCTTGGGAGAGCTTAATAATCCAAAGGGAAATCTGTATTTCCCAGCTAGATCAGAAGGGATCACTGTCATCCCCCATGACCATGCAGCAGAGCCAGGACCCATCCGATGAGAAGTTGCCGCTACCTCCAAGCTCAGCTGTGCCTGTGGGTCGCAGAGGAGCACAGCAAGTCTCACCAGAGGACCGAGAAGGAAATAAACAGGTCCTTTTTATAACATTTACCAAAATACCCCAAGCGTCAGCCAAAGGGGTTCCAGCAAGGGTGGCCTGGATCTGGTGCAGTGGGTTGGGACGAGGGAGATCGGGGCTCGGCCACAGGCTCCATCCCAGGGCTTCACCGAGGACATCTCCTTTGTGGCTAATCCTGGGTGAATGGAGTTAAAATTTATCCATGTCAGAAGGAGAATATCCCATGCTTAACACTAAGATGCCAAAGGATTCCTTGGCATCCAGGAAAATGCCTGGTTTTGAAATTTATTTTATTTTTAAACCTAGAGAGAAACTCTGTTCTCTCTTATTTTTTTCTCTTTTGTTTTTCTTCTGGTTTTGTTTTTCTTTTTTCTTTTCTTTTTTTTTTTTTCCCCCCTCTCCATACACCCATTAAAATTTAAGGAGATTTTGTACATTTTTTTTTTTTTTTTACAAAAAACCCAAAAGTTTTAACAGGAGAAGCAGTAGGATGGCTCTACACTGCCACCAGTAATGAAAGTCAGGCTTGCCAGCCACGAATGCGGTTTAACCCCTTGGTCACACCTTGCCTTTTAATTCCCTTTGAATAGGCCTGATACAGTTTTGATGGAAAACGCACCCGGTGCATGGTTCAGAAGGCTACAGAATTGAGAGCTATTAAATACTAAAAAGACAAGGTGAGAAACAATTTGCAAAATCTCCTCTTTTTATAGACTGCAGCTATTGAGAAAAATTGAGTAAATTCCCCAGCTACCAAGACTGCAGTCTGTTTCAAGATTCCATCAATTTTTTACGGTACAATCAATATTTATGAATCCCCAAAGAAATGTTGCAAAGAGAAACATGGTGAAACATTTTCCATGCAGTTGCAAAGATGTAACACGGGGACCTAAATAACTTTTAAAATAATCTCAATGACAATCAAAGTGCCTTACATAGCCAATATGGTTTAATGTCAGTGTTTATATTAGCTTGGTTCCAAAGAATAGATGGAAAAGGGGAAAAAAAAAAAGTAAGAAAAATGTTTGCAGTTTAATCTCTCCTAAAGAAGACATTTTGCTATAATAAGTATTCTGTAATTTGGTGCTTAAAAATTCAAAGGAAGTATTATATTGAAAGTTCTTTGATTTTTTTATGCATTAAAAATATTCACCATCATGCAAGCAATGGATTTTTCAGTCAGCTGAAAAAAAAGATATTTCTATAAAAACTAGGCAAACAAATCCGCATCCCTTTAATGGCTACTTTAGGTTTAATATCTAAACTTATTTAAATAACTCTGAACCCTCCTGCTGAGAAATATTGAAAGTAATGGATTCCTTTGTGTGTAATCTCCATTTACATGTAGAGTTTAATTTCCCTCTGGGCTGAACCTGTGTAAAACTTGCCTTGAAATGTCCCTCTGTAAAAACACAATGTTTAGGGGGATGCCTTTTATTTTATTTAAAATTTATTTTACACATTAAAAAGCAAACAGCCAACTCACCTATGAGCTGCCAAAAAATACGGTGATTGTGACATGAAGTTGAAAATCAGCGATCACAGGAAAGGTCACTCTCCACCCCAGATGGCCCACAATCCACCCCAAAACAAGCTGAGCCCTGCCCTGCCCAGTGTTGCTGGTACCCCCGAGCCCCTGTGTAGTGGAAGCAGGAGGGGCAGTTTTTGCTATGACTTCTCTCCGAGGAAGTCAGACGGAGTTTGCTTTTTCGGGTGGAGCTATGATAAATTTTAAGCTTTTCCCTTGATATTTGGATATCCTTTGGCTCCTTCCCTCATCTCAGTCCTGTCCCACCTTGCGCCATGCGAATTTTAGCTGCAAATGGTTTATCTTGCACATTTTCATTTGGTCGCCATCATTGCTTTTTTCTTTTTCTACTTTTTTTTTTTTTTTTTAACTCAGAGGAGTCAGTTATAGGAGACATCCCTGTTAATGAACCAGTAACTCAAAGCATTTAATTACCTAAAACAAAGTCTCAGCTTTGATGCTAATATTTTATTTTTAAACATTAGTGAGGGCTACAGAAGTAAGGGAATCTGATGAATTTGCAAAACATTTTCAGTGAGCCTTATTTCCCCAAATTAATCAGGCAAGTTGCAGTCCTAGCTATTTTTAAGTCTAGTTAAGGGTTACTCCCTTGCGAGGTGCCTTTTTTTTTCCCCTCCCCTCCCATACTTACTAAGATATCTCAGTAATTCAGACTCTTACCTAGATATCTCATCCAGGGGAATCTTGGTGGGAAGATCTGATATCTGAGCTGTTTCTATATTTAATGGCAAATTTCATCAGGGGGGAATGTTTTATTGAACCATCTCCCCTGAAATTGTTTTGGTTTTTTTTCTTCTTTTTTTTACAGTGAGCTACATTCAAAATAGCAATACTTTAAAACATGTTTTTTGCTGAAAAGCAAGAAAAAAAAAGATTCTCCTCTTCTCCCAGGAGGATTAAGCGGGATCTGCCATAGGGAGAGGGTGGGGCAGCAGAAAAAGGGCTTGTCCTCGGAAAACTTTGGAATGTTATTCATTTAAAAAAAACCAAAACAAAACATCTAAACCTCTGAAATTAAGGTATCTGAAGACGGGGATAAGGATGGGAAACATCCACAGCAGGGTGACTGGTAGGCGTTGCACCATGATTGAGATGGGGACACCCCAGCTGTCCCCACCCTCTTCTGATAAACCCCAGAAAGAGTTAAAAGATCAAACACTCTTCAACCTGGAACAGATCTGCACTTTATAAAACATGTATTTTTTGAAACTCCGCCCCTGCTGGGACAAAAAATGATAATAACAAGACTGCAGAATGGTTTTGTGACAGAACCCCCCTCTCCACCCAGGCAGACAGGGATGACTTGGCCAATGTTTAATGAGTTTACAATGTTACGTATCTCTTTATCTTTTAATCCATTTAATCAACAAAATTTTAAAAAAAAAAAAAAAAGATGGAACAACAACAAAAAAAAACCCAACAATGCCCCCAATTTGTGTTTTGTTTGACTGCGAGTAATATTCATGTCTGCATGAGGATGGCATGTAATTAACATGTCATAATCAAAATGACTAAGTTTGACACATTATAATCACTGCATGGAGATTATAGCATAGCCACAGGCGATCTGCACAGCCTATCTTAATATCATTTGCATAATGAAAGCATGGTGGCAGTAATAGCTTTTTTCTCTTGTTATCATAATTTCACCCAGGGCTGCAAAGGGCTTTGGTACTGTCAGATGTTGCCTGTTAAAAGTCATTGCGAGTTGAAGACTCCGGTCCAAGTGACCTAAGTATTTCAATGTGAGCAATTGCTGTGTGGCTGCATGAAAATACAATGAGATGGGGTTTTTTGCCCTGTGTTTTCCCAGAAAAATGTGTGTCTGTCTTCATTTTGGGTTCCCGATGAAGGACCTCTTTCTTATCTGGGGCGTTCCTGCACAACCGGACCGCGTTCTCTGAGCCGCCCCTAAGTGTCCCATGCTTTGGGAATAACAGGGCGTGTTGGCACACCACCTTCCTCAAAACACCTATTGAGGGTACCCGCATGGTGATGTTCCACCATCATGGCCCCAGAAACCCTGTGGAGGGTGCTGGTGATGGTGCTCTGCTCTTACCCACCTGCCTGGAGTAGAAAGACCGCATCTGAGCAGCTCCTCTGGTTCAGACCACTGACCGTGGCTCTCCAAAGCGATCCCAGATTGGAAGGGGATTGATCACCCTGAATGGAGAATGGCACATGCTCTGGTCACCTGTACGGTGAACTGGTGGTCACTGCTGCAGCCTCCTTAGCTGGTTTCTATCCGGTTAGTCAGAGATGGGCACTGCTTGTTAAATCAAAGAAATGTCTGCAAACCCTGGGTGAAAAAATAAGAAGAAACAGAGGGAAGCTGAGAACTGACACCAGGTCTTGCAGAGCAGCTCAGTTTGATGCCCCATGTGCCCCGTGGTGACAGCAGAGCCATGTGGCGTGAAGGGCTGGCAAGAAGCAACCTGTTTCCCTTTGCACACAGAATGGGTGGCACAGTGCAGAGGGCTGTTCTATAAAGCGCAGCCCCACTTTTGATTCAAAAAGGCTGGAGACCACATCCTGGCTCCTCAAAGGGTCCCATCATGGGAAGGGTCCCAGCAGCTCCCAAACTTTGCTCATCCCTCAGAATCTTAGAATGGTTTGGATTGGAAAGGGCCTCCAAAGGCCATCTAGCCCAAACCCCCTGCCATGGGCAGGGACACCTTCCACTAGACCAGGTTGCTCAGAGCCCTGCCCAACTTGACCTTGAATTTTTTCCAAGGATGGGGCATCTACCACCTCTCTGGGTAACTGACCCCCATGATGGCCACAATGCCTCTTCTGCCCAGTCAAGCCAAACTCCTGAGGACAAATACCCAATACAGGGAAGCATTTGAGCTGGACTTTGATCTAGGTACAAACCTTGTGCTTCCAGTCTTACCTTCGCTCTAAGTAACACTCGTAGAGTTTGGCATTTTCCCCAGGAGTTCACTTGTACCAATAATTCCATATTTTGTAACTCACAGTATCAGGCTTTTCTGTCATTGGTATATTTTTGCATCCATTATACAGTCCAATCACATTAACACACAATAATCCTCCTGCAGACGTTACAGCATTAGGAATTACAAATTTATCTTATAGTACAGAGCGTGGCAGTAGCTTGCGTAACGTAAACCTATATAATCCTCCCAGATACACTCGGGAAAGTTCCTGCAGAATTCGGAAAAGACCAGAGCCGATGAACTTAGGTATTTGCACAGTGTCCTAGCAGCTGGGTAAAATAGTGTCATATATACAGAATTATCTAAAATTATTTTAGCATGGTGTGCTAAAATGCTTATGTTAAATTAGGTTTTGGTAATAGACTCAAGTTGTTTCCTGGGATCCTAGCAGAGATATTTTGTTGGCTCTTTTTATTTAAGTAGATTTTTTTATCATATCCGCATACAAAAAACAAATGTGCTTTGTGAGGTAATTTTTAAATTGGAATAGTATCAGTTAAAAGATCAGCAGTTCTCCCTAATCTGAAATTACCCAACCAGATATACAGGTCTGTGCGTACTAAACTTTAAAATACCAGCCTTGAGTATTCACCCAGCTAAAAAGACAGGACATGCAACATTTCCTAAATACTGAGAGGAAAGACGTAATTTCAGAGCCAAAGCGAATTACAGAATAAAATATCCTTCATGGGAAAATCTGCCAATGGCTCCTTTTCCGGTATCTGCCCCGTGTGATCAGTTCAGGCTGGTTACCACCTTCCACATATCAGAGGTTGCAACGTTGCCCCATGCTTTCTGATGCCCATTGAGGTGTCTGAGGTCTCTGTAGGTTGATGTCAAAGCAGTAGGACGCAGGAGGAAGCCCCATTTTTCTGTTCAAGTCATAGAGCTGCCTGCAGTGGCTGCCATGGGACAACAGTGGAAGCACTGAGGGATGCAAGCACAATAACTGCTACCTGTACCCAAACATGCAGCCTGCAAGGAATAAATATTTCCTTGTGGTCGAGCATCCACATGGCAGCATCCCAGACCTTTAGGTGACAACCCCAAACCGGAGTTTTCCCAGCTGACAAACCAGGAACAAAATGGCCTTCAGGAGTGAATAACACAACTTCTAATGCAATATGGGTCCTTCCAGGATAGGCTCAATGGGAAGCTTGGTGATATACCTGTGGGACTTCAGGTTACTATAACCCAAACCCAAACGTGCTCCAGCTGCGGCCAACACAAGGACACTTCATAGAATCACGGAATGGCTTGGGTTGGAAGGGACCTGAAAGAACATCCAGTCCCACCCCCTGCCATGGCCAGGGACACCTCCCACTAGACTAGGTTGCTTAAAACCCCATCCAACCTGGTCTTGAACACTTTCAGGGAAGGGGCCTCAACAACTTCCATGGGCAACCTGTTCCAATGCCTCACCACCAGAACATAACTAGTTGCTAAAAAGACCCTCAAAATTGTCCCTTGTCTCATGGACCCCCATGTCAAACCTGCAGTGTCCCACAAAGACCTGTTCATCTCTGTCTAGCCACTGCTTTTTCCAAATAAAACAACTTTGTATGACAGAAATACAAATTCTCATGTCAATCATGCATTTGTCAGTGACATCTAACACAGAGAAATGACAGTCTGTGTCTGCCATCCTGGTAATTTCTATGCTACTTTCAGCATATTTCTGTCCTGTTGATGTCTGGGACCTTTACACATAGATTGTAAAATATTCATCTTCTCCCATAAAGGGACCAAAGAACTGTTTCCAGCCTAATTCAGAATCTCTTCTTGTGACTCAGTGACTGCCCCAACAGATATTATTTATATGACAAAAGCACCCAGAGACCCTGACTGAATTGCATTCAACTTTGAAATCCTGACTCATAAGAGGGAATTCATACTCTAGAAAACTGGTATTTTAAACCAACAAAGCCCTGAGATGGAAAGCAGCTGAGACAAGCTCATAGGCTGGAATTGGAGCAAGGATGGGGCAGGATGGTACCAGATACCCTGGACCATAGCCTATCCTTGTCAGCCAGACATCATCTGGTAGAAACGGTTAGTGAAACATGCCACGTTGCCCCTGCATCTAGAGGCATAAAATCGTCCAGGCTGGAAGGGACCTTTCAGATCATCGAGTTCAACCATCAAACCAACACTGACAAAAACCACCACTAACCCATGTCCCTCAGCACCACATCTGCCCGGCTTTTCATTACTTCCAGGGATGGTGACTCCACCACTGCCCTGGGAAGCCCTTCCAAGGCTTGTTAACCGTTTTGGTGAAGAAATTTTTCCTAATATCCATCCTGAACCTCCCCTGGAGCAACTTGAGCCCGTTTACTCTTGTCCCATCGCCTGTTCCTTGGGAGAAGAGATCTACCCCCCCCCCCAGCTACACCCTCCTTTCAGGGAGTTGGAGAGAGTGAGAAGGTCTCCCCTCAGCCTCCTTTTCTCCAGGCTGAACACCCCCAGCTCCCTCAGCCGCTCCTCACCAGACTTGTGCTCCAGACCCCCCACCAGCCCTGTTGCCCTTCTTGGACACACTCCAGCACCTCAATGTCTTTCTTGTTGTGAAGGGCCTAAAACTGGACACAGTATATTAGGATCATCCTGGTCCTCTGCTGAAAATACCGTGCTGTTTTCCCATCTGGGTTGTGCTGTTCCAGTACTCCATTAGCAGCTGTGAGCTATCAGGGACCAGGCAACACGCACCCCACGCTGAGCGCACCGGGGTTTCACTGAGGAGGAAGCTTTGACTCTGAAAACCCCTCGTAGGGTTGAGACACAGTGAGTGAAGGTCTCACCACCAGTTTGGCTTCTCATGACAGAAACAGAGGTGCGCTGTGCCCCTCCGGGGGAGGTGCAGCTACAGCTACAGCAGCTTCTTAAATTCCTGTTCTTAAGTCGGACTAAAGTCAAAGCCCATCTCGCTGTCATAATTCCAGTAGTTCATGTGTCTTCTAATCACATGTTTTATGGTTAGCAAAAATGCCCCATGGGAGCTGATTAAAGGTTTATGAGAACCAAGAAAATCTGATAGGATTTGGTTTGAATCCGACCAGTTTTTTAAGTTTCCTATCCATAAGCTTTTAAGTACTTACAAGCCATTATTTCTGTCTTTGATGCAATAGGACGGTTGTTTTCTTTTTTTTTTATTTTTTATTTTTTTCAGGGGGAGGGGAAAAAAAAGCGCAACATAAATCTCAGAGCAGAGATTTTTAAAAATGATTATCAGATTTGGGTAAGATTTATCTTCCTCTTTAAAAAAAGCTTTTCACAATCACAATATAAATGCATTAGCACAAAAGCAGTCTAAACTCACATTCGGAAAGATACTGCCCTCCAATATGGGGCTTCTTTAGCAGATAGTACCTGGAACATGAAAGCAGCTTAACTTTTTGCCTCCTGGGTCTTCACCCAGACCTTGTCTTGGTTATAGCCAGAGATACCACAGAAATGTGATATTTCAAGCCCTATGAAGTTGCCTCAGTGGAAGGTCTTTGCTTGGTTATATCGAGGGTTTTCAACAGAGCAGTTACACAATTTGCTGCTGAATGTGAAGTTTGGGATGTCCTCCAAACCAGTTTCTTCTTTCCAGTAATACAGCACAAAGCTTTTCTTCACTTTTCGTGGGAAAAGTGGAAACATCTCCATTTCAGCCCATCACTGCAGTTGGTCAGTGTAACTAGCTTCTAACCAAATGTGGTTGAAAAACATTAATTCAAAGATTATCCCTCTCTGTAATTTTAAGGCAGTCATAGAATCATAGAAAGGTTCAGGTTGGAAGGGACCTTAAAGATCATTGAGTTCCAACCCCCTGCCCTGGGCAGGGACACCTCCCACCAGACCAGGTTGCTCCAAACCCCCTCCAACCTGGCCTTGAACCCCTCCAGGGATGGGGCAGCCCCAGCTTCTCGGGGAAACCTGGGCCAGGCTCTCACCACCTTCACACCAAAGAAGTTCTTCCCCACATCTCATCTCAATCTCCCCTCTTTCAGTGTCAAACCCTTCCCCATCATCCTATGGCTCCCCTCCCTGATCCAGAGTCCCTCCCCAGCTTTCCTGGAGCCCCTTGAGGGACTGGAAGGGGCTCTAAGGTCTCCCCGGAGCCTTCTCTTCTCCAGGCTGAACCCCCCCAACTCTCTCAGCCTGTCCTCACAGCAGAGGGGCTCCAGCCCTCCCAGCATCTTTGTGGCCCCCTGCTGGACCTGTTCCAAGAGGTCCATGTCCTTCTGCTGTTGGTGGCCCCAGAGCTGGAGGCAGCACTGCAGGGGGGTCTCCCCAGAGTGGAGCAGAGGGGCAGAATCCCTTCCCTTAACCTGCTGCGGTAAGCTTTCTGGGCTGCCAGCACACGTTGCTGGCTCATGTTGAGCTTCTCAGCCACCAACACCCCGAAGTCCTTCTCCTCAGGGCTGGTCTCAACCCAGAAATAATTATTATCTATAGGAGACAGACTGCATTAGCCAGGAGGCACCAAGTTGGATGGCTTATTGGTTCATGGCAGTAACGTGGGGGTCAGAATGTCTTCGTTCTGCCCCCAACCTCTTCCCTGAGCCATATAGGTTGAGCCTCATTTTATTTCACCTCATTTTTTCACCTACAGAGGAAGGGGAAAGAGTGCATGATTAGGAGTACTGGTGTATAAAAAAATTACAGCTGCTGAAGTGGCAGAATCCAAATCCACCTGTATTATACCTATTTTATGTGTTTCAGTGCATGGTAGGTATAAAGGTTTGCAGGCTAGTTCTGCTTTCACTGACTTCAGTTGCAATGAATAGCACCTCCAGCCTGCTCAACATTGGAAGAAGCCACATAAAAAAAAACAGGCACCAAAAATATCAATTGAAAAGTGTTTTGACAAAAAATAGATGGGTGTGGGAACAATATCCAATGCCAAGGACATGAAGAAGAGACAAACATCTGCATGAATATTCGAAAGTTTTCTCAGGCTCTGCAACTCTCACCATACATCAGGAGCTGCTAATTTGATGTGAATTATTAGCAGCTAGATTTCTAGTGGGCATCAGGCAGGTCTTCATGAATAACAGTAATCCCCGGTTCCATAGATTCCCCTTTTTTCCCCCCAAAAGCAAGACTCCTGTCCTGATAATCCTGCTGGACAGCCTGCAAATTTTCACTTGTGCTGCTGCAGAGGAGGACCACAACACTGCCTGGATGCTCTCCTTCTCCCTCCATCAGACTTGGAGGGAAAGTTCAAAACACATAGCAAGAAAACACAGAGGGAAAATATTTCCTCACTTGACTGGTGCACTTTCTTGCCAAAAAACCCCTTAATCCAACATATTAAAAAAAAAAAAAAAGTGCTTAAGAAAAAACAATAAGACAATGGTCTCACAGGTCTACCTGGAAACATGCGTTTCCGCAAAATACGGTCTTGGTGGGTGCCGCTGCTGCCAGGCTCCTGTCGGTGTGTTGGGACGTTTTGGGAATGGCAGCACCAAAGGAAGAGTCTGGGTTCAACCCGTATCGTTCCCAGCATCGCAGACACAGAAATATTTAAGCTGACACGTGCTCCATCCTGGCGTTCAACAGAGAGCGACGCTAACTTCTGGAAAATAGAAGAGCCCCAGGGCAGGCTAATAACAGCACTACTTAAGAACGTAAGGCAATTATTACCTCCAACTGTGAAGGAGTCTGAGTAATTAAAAAGGGTTCTTTATTTTGATTAAAAAAGATTCCTTTCAGTCTGTTTGAATCTTTAGTAAAAGCCCTGAACGGTATTTTTAGATGCCAGAAAAGAGACTCAGCAATTGATGCAAGATGCATAACAAACTCATTTGGAAAATTCTCCTATTATCATCATATTGTCCAAAATCAATTAATTTCTCATTCTTTAACCCACATCACTTCCTGGAGACAATGCAGGTCTAACCCAAAGCTTCCGAAACCTTCTTTGGATTAACAGAAATCCAAAATTAATTGGGTTTAATTACTATAAATTTCCTTCCCAATAAAATCTCAAGAATTTCCAATCATGCTGATTTATTTGAGTAATTAGAAAGCCATTCACAGATGTCACACTGTTAGGTAGTGTGGATAATGCGGGGTTTGCTTAACTGGATCCTGAGACCACAGCGCTGTGAAGAATGACAACTAAAAACTCCAATAAAAAGGGGGAGATTAAGGGAAGGCGAATGACACAACCTCAGGCTCTGCAGGCAATGCCAGCCTCTTCCCGCGGGAAACTCCCTTCCCTCTGCCATGCCTCCCTGTGTCTGCTGCTCCAAAATAACTTGCTCTGGTCCTTGCATTTTGCACCACTAGGTCTTGAGGGGCTTTGCAGTCATCCCCATCTTACAGAGGAGGAACCCAAGGCTCCTACAGATGAGGCATCTAAACTAGGTCTCCCTGAAGGATGGTGTCAATGTTAAAAGAAGAGATGCCCTGAAGGTTTCAAAATTCTCGGGGGGTCGGGCAGGTCCTAAATCTCCACAGGGGAAGGTGGTGAAAACCCAGCAGACCCCACATGTCCATGGGCTCATTATCTTGTGGACCTGTAGGACGTATGGGATTGTGTTATCTTGCAAAGGCATTTTCCAAAGCGGTTGATCTGTATGGGCCAAGATGGGAATCACCCCACCTACCTTCAGACACCAATGATTGCGCTGCTGAGAGCTGGATCGATCATGCTTGGTGGAGAAAATTGGTGGAGGAAATTGGTGGAGAAAAACAGATTCATAGGGGAGATTCTTCTGACCTCATACCAGTCCTCCCTCTTCCTTTGGAAAGGCTGAAGGATCAGAGTGAGTCTGGAAGAGATTCTTAATTTGTTTTTTCTTCCTGCCTTTTCTCAGTAAAGCGCACCCTCCGCTTGGCTGGCAGATGGGCTCTTCCTTGGGAAGCAAAAGTCTTTGGGTTTTCTTGGCTGTTCTTTGCAAGAGTCCTGAGATTTTCAGGAATTTTAAAACTCGGGGAGAATAACACAGATTTCTGGTTCCCCTTCCTTTCAAGAGGCAGATTTAACATACCCTCTGACAAATGGAACACACTTGATTTAATTAGAAAGGTCATTTGCTGATTAGTAAATTAAAAGAAAGCATGTCAGGATCACCAAACTTGAGAGGAAAGATTTAATTTGGTGCTGTAAATATAAATAGCAGTTTATAAGAGGGGAAGAGCATATTTTTAAAGACTCAGTTGTGAGCTGAATCTAAGAGCTTAAATCTGAGCCTTGACAGTGAATTCCCCCCTTCTCAATCCCCCTCCAAATTATCTTGGGTTTATACATGCCAGTATTTGACTAATAACATAATATTTAAATACCACAGTAATCTTAGCATCATAATCCTGACACTCACAGGTTATCTTAAATAAGGGTCAGCTGAAGAACACAGTGTTGTCCAACCCCCCGTGGCTGTCAGACATCCTCAGCCGTAAGAAATCATCTTTACTTTTGGCCTGAGCTTTTAATGGTTCTGAAAGCTGCTGCTTTTGTCTAAATACATACACATTGTGCAGCAGTTAAGGAAATAGGTGAAAAGACTTTAATGGAGAGATTAGCGCTAGACATTGTGAAGCTGCAACTAGGTCATAAGAGATTTCAGAGGTCAGGAAATTTTACAGGGCTTAAGTGTTTTGTAATGTAGTTTAGTTTGCCCCTGGACCAGGACATAATTGATGCTTCAAAACTTGATTTGCATTGATTAAAAATAACCGGGCTGCTGCTACTCTGGGCTGAGAGTCACTTGACAAACTCCACCATGTACCAGCAACTGCTCTGGTTTCTGCAATCATTGTAATGGGTTGGGGTCAGGTGGGGCAGAAAAGGCATTTCTTGCCTAATAAAGGCCACCAGTGTCAATGAATCAGAAAATCGGACAGCTAACAAAACCAGAATCTTTTTTATCCCTCTTGTATAGTCGTAGTCTTCCTAGTCTTTGGTTGGATGGAGTAGGGAACTTCTCATTAAAAAATTATATACCGACTATTTAAATAACGTATTCATGGGGAAAGGAGGGGCTTAAGTGCAGAATGAGCTTTCCGTGTAAAATCAATGCTGTTAAACTCCATTACACTAGCTTTCCTCCATGCCTAAGTAACCAGCTTCCCAACACCCACCAGCGCACAAACAGTAACCTCAACAGGCACCAGCAGCAGCCAGGAAAAGAGAGAAGTTATCTTTCAGATCAAGTATTCCTGGAGAGTTACTTAAAAAAAAAAAGTACCTCAAAGACATAAGGTCTTTATCCCCCGCACTGAGAGCTGCTCTTTAACACCCTCAGCCCAATTTGCCTGTTTTCTACTCTCCCACATTTTTATAATTCAGCAGAGACCTGAGGGAAGGCAACAGCGGTGCACCAATATGGCTGAATGTGAAATCACTGAACGTTGGGTCAGTGGGAAGCCACCAGAGTCAATCAATACCACAGATGTTGACAGCTCTGTGCATCTTCATTCCTACTTACATGTCTGGAATGACACCCTGGTGCAAATTTATTTAGGTATACAGAGCATATACGTCATCAATAATCCACGCTCGTTGCCTGAGAAAAGTTATTCTGAAATTTTTGGGGGAAACCTAAGCTGTGCTCATAGAAATAATAGCACCTCTCCAAGTCCCATTCATGTCCAAAGTTATGTGTCACTTCAGAGAAGTTTCTCAAGAACTTCTCTATGAGAACCTACGGATTTAATAAAATAAGTATAATCCTTGGCAACCAAAACTTGTAAAGAGTCATGGTCATTCTGGAGGAAGACTCAATACTGAAAAAGCAGCCTCGAGCCCCTCAGAGTAATGAATTTCATCCACCAAGGAGAGACTGATGTTGGAGTACTGAGTACATCCTCAGCTTTAAAATAGATGAGATACAAAAAAATGCCATGGACAATTTGTGACTGGAGAAAACTTTGGACAGAGAGAAGGAGCTCTATGCATTTAGCACATCAAAAGAAAGAGATTAATTATTACCCTCCATCATGAGACCAAGAACCTGCCCTTCCCAGGGAGAAAGTAGGAGGTACTAGGCAAAATCCACAAATCTACAAGGACAGGCATAGCAAAACCCCACGACTGGAAGTGAAAGCCAGGAAACTCATAGCATGGCTTTAGAAATCCTTGGTAATTCTAAAATTAATTAGCCGTGCATCAAGTAATAGCAGGGGGATATGGTGGATTCCCCATTGATTGATGTCTTCCAGCCAAAAGCGTGGTTGCTTCCCTGGAAGATACACTTCAGGCAGACACAAGTTCCTGGCTCTGTCAGGGGGGTCACTGGACCAAGGTACAGAGCAAGCCAGACTGGCTGATCCATTCTGGCCTTCATAAATCTCTGAAATCCTTCCACAGGGACCTGTCTTGGGATGTAAAAGATACATAGACTAAGGTCAAACCATTAGGTCAGCCATGTACATCTTTGTCCAAGACTTGTCTCCCTTCTCCCAGCTGAGTGAAAGCAATGGAAGCTGCAGCCATCAAGCTGAGGGGCAGTTTGGTTAAAAACACTGATAATGCACTTCCAGTTCTTTCTTTGGAAGATCATGTGGTTTCTTAACGTGTGAGGCCAAAAAAGATGTGTGGCCCAGTGCACTCTTGACAAAAGCATAGATTCACCGAAGCTTACAATTAATATTTAATACCAACAAGTCTTCTATGATGCTGTGCGGATGTAAATAAGTGGAGAGAACGTGATATTTACCCCACCATAAAACATTCATGAGAGCTAAGCTATTTACAAAAGCTAAATACAACACTGTATTTACTGTAGGTCACCTCCTAGGGTTAGAGATGAAAAGTTTTTGGTCTAATGGAAAGTAACATAATACACCATAATAACACAACCACTGTCTCGTCTGCAAAGAAATATCTCCCCGGTTCCTTCTTTCTACTGCAATTACAGGTGGGTAAAGCCACTACAAGGGGAAAAACAAAACAAAACAAAACAAAAAACCCAACAACAACAACAAAAAAACCCCACAAAAAACTGACCAACCAACCAAAAAACCCAAAAAAAACCCAAACAAAAGGAAAGGGTGCCTTAAGGAGACATGATACCTTGGGCTTGTTTTACTGTGTGGTCTCCGTCCTCATTGTCGAACATTGTCATGTTCATGCAGGAACTTGGGTCAGTAGACAGGTACGTGGGATGACTTCACTTTAATTGAAGTTACACTATCCCAGGATTGCCAATTAAATATCAAAGTGCATTGAAGTGATCTGGGGCTTTCCTTCTACTCCAACGTAATTCAAATTCCCCTTGAAAAGGTTCCTTTGTACGTCCCCAAACCTGCAATCAATACAGATGGCTAAATGGGATTGTCAAAATTTAAAATGCCGATACGCTGGGAGTGAACTCACTGATGCAAGTCTCATGGCATTAGGCTCAGGATTTATAGAACAGAATAGTTAGGAATTCGTTTCCACAAACTAACACCCACAGCAGACCCCCCACCAGGCAGCTGCATTATTTGCTGTAAGTCTCAGAAATCGCCAAAGAATTGTCAAAGCCAAAGCAGAGTCCTGATTTAGGAAGCATTCAGGTGAAGTTGTATTATGAAGACTAACAAAATAATTGCTTAAAAAGACACATTCATCTCAGAAGTCTGGCTTTTTGTTTGGCTTTACATCCAAAAGCAAGCTGAAAAATGATGTGAGTAATTTCTAGGGTGATAGGCACTTTTGGTGGAGCAGCAATAAAAGGAAAAGGGCAAGAAAGCTTCAGTCTTTGGCGCATATGGAAAAAGAATATGTGTTACTGTGAGCAAATTAGAAACGGGTCAGTGCCACCTACCTCAGTTTTCCCCTTACTCACCTGAGTAATTTCCAGTTGGTGACTTACAGCCAGTGCTTTTAATGTTGTCCAAGGTAGCAAAAATGGGTCTGGTTGGCTGGGTTGTTTGTTTACCCTGAATTTAACGGATATGAAAATGATAGGTATGGTCAAGTCTAAAAATAATAAAATAGTTCAGTTGGAAGAGACCTACAACGATCAACTAGTCCAAGTGCATACCTAACCAAGTGAAGACAGCAAAGATGACTGCCTTGTGCATTAGAGAGGATTTTCACAAAACATTAATTAAAAATGGAAGTAGTAGCAAACACTCCTGCTCCTCTTCACCAGAAGGAAAGGTCCAAGTAAAATTAGACACCAGCACACATTTGCCAACCTCCTTTCTCTACAAATCCCTTCCCAACAGCCGCCCCAAGGCATGTGGCTCCAATGGATGGCAGAATTCCAATGTTGCTCTAGATACCACCAAGGGACGCCTTCTTTTACCACTTCTGTGGGCTTTCTACCTTTTCCATCTCCAGCGGATTGGATCTCAGGAGCCGAAAGAGAAGTACATACTGACTGTAATGTGATTCTAGTTGCCACATCCTCAAAAAAGTCACCACAATCTCCATCTATGCCAAGTTTGAAGCACTAATGTGTCTTTGGTGATCTATGAGCAAGTGACTTGCCCAAGGTGGCTCCACCTAGTCAGTGACAGAACCTCAGAGTGCTCTCCTCTGGTTATTAAGCTCTGCTCCCTATACAACCACCTATAGATCAAACCAACGCTGGAACCAGTGACAAGGTAATGAATAGAGACAGTGGTCTTTAACTAAGGCCTGAGATCTATCTCTGGGGGCTGCTCTTGGGAGTAAATCTTACTACTGATATGTTCAGCGTGCATCCTTCAGGGCAGACGATCTATCACCGTGCCATGCAAACCCTTTGTGATATCTACTTACGGAATTCCCACAGAGACCAATGAAGTTTCAGTGAGATTGATGAAAGAGAATCAGTAAAAACAGGGAGGCCTACAATTTCAGAATTTCAGAATTATTTAAGAGAAGATAGCTCACCCCATCCCCTCAAAATTTTCCTCAAGGACTGGAAGATTACCCTTCATACGTGGCATTTGGTGCTTCTCAAAACATGGGCAGAGTGAGATGCTGTGCTGAGAGGCCAACAGGAGAACTTCCACTATTAACCTCCTTTGCAGCCCAAAGGCAGTATGATTTCAGACTCAACTTCAAGTTTGGTGGCATTTCGTCCCTTTGGCAACATGGTTAATTGAGCCTCAGGTAGCCTTGATGCTCAAACATCTCATACAATGATGTAGGTCAGCTGGATGGAGTCTCAATGCATTCTCCAAGCAGAGGTTGGACAACCTTTCTTGGCAGACCACTAAGGGGGTGGGAACGAAGTTCCCAAACACAGGTATCCAGCCCCAGATGCCTTAAGACTATCCAAAACATCTCTAAGGGAATGGCAGATTGAATTCATAACCTCCAGGAGACACATCTTGCAGAGCATCCAGTGATCACGGTGGGTGTGTTGAGCCATCTCAGATGTGAGTGAACACCTGTGTTTTCACCTGAATTCAGCTCCAGGCCCTACAGACTGTAGTCCAGTCATTGCCCACACAAGGGTGGTGACTGGGACAAAATGGAGGGATTCCTGGGACACAGCATAGGTGGGGTTTAACTTTGAGAAGCCCACACTAGAGGAAATAACTCCCTGGGGTACAACAGGGTCTATGGTGGCTACTGAAAAGCAGAGTGGCCTACATGTTTATTATTAGAAGGCATTTCCCAGAAGTAACACACCTCTGGCAATACCAAAAATTTCTCATGTCTATACCAACTGCAACAGGATTTTTTTAATAAAGAAATGGAAAAACTTTTTAGAATAGTGAGGTGTCTCGTTTCAGTTATTCTCCAAATATTTTCATTTCATCTTGAGACATACTTGATTTCATGTCGTCTTTTCAGTAAAAAAAAAAAAACCACCCTAATTTAAATTTAGGGGTTTTTTTTCAATTATATAGTTGTCAAACTGACTTTTTGCCAAAATCTAATTTCAAAAAGGTACAAAAATTTTGACTTTTCATCCGAATTTGGTAAAATGGGAATTTTGAAACCTCGAAGATTTTAACAAAATGAAACAAAAAAAATTTTTTCTCCAACCCACTTTACACACAAAGTGGCTTCCCAAAACCAAGACGCTCAAAAACATCGTCCTTAGAACTTCTGGTCCTACAACTCTGGTTTTGGAACTTGTTCCTCCCCATTTACTGTTATTCTCTCAAAAGCTGCTCTGAAGCACATGCATTTTACATCACTTTTCTGCATGTTTCCTGCTGTAGTTTAGGGGAATTCAACTACAGACAAATGCTGGTGCTCCCATCACTTACACACTTTATTTGGGAATATTTAGAGTGGAAGTTATTCACAAGAAGGGAGAAATGACCCCGAACGGAGTCAAGGAGATGCTTGGTCATAAGTGTTTTGAAATGCTCCTTCTAATACCCACTCAGGGAGTTTCTAAAATTACAAATTTCTCTGTCAGCCGCGGAAAAGCAACGCTTCTCATCTGTGAGAAGTGAATATAATGGGATGCTGGTGAGGTTTTGCTCAGCATCTGCTCCTGTTGTGGACAGCCTTCACCTGGGAGTGGCCCCTAAGCTGGGATTTCTGCAAAAGAACGCTGGTCTATGGAGACACGTGAACATGGTGTTGAAGAGATGATGATAAATGCACAAAAATTGGACACAGAGTGAGAAGGTGGATGAAATGCTCCACAGCCCAGAAGACCAGCCCATGAGTTGGGGCTCTCCTGCCACGTGCAGAGATGACGTACAGGATTTTCTCTCACTGCTTTTCTCTTCTGCATCTTAACACCTCCCAGCAACACGCACCGATGCCACGTGCAGAGATGACGTACAGGATTTTCTCTCACTGCTTTTCTCTTCTGCATCTTAACACCTCCCAGCAACACGCACCGATGCTCTGCCACATCCCATGGGAGGGAAGGTTCTTTCATTTGCCCTGTCCATCATCACTGCTAGGTTCACTACTATTGAGTTTCTCATGCAATGAAACATCATCAGAGGAGACCGTATGGAAGCAAAGATGCCTCAAATTCTAGTTCCACCACCAAGATGTAGTGAAACCTTTTTTTTTTATCTTTCCATCCTTCTTTTTTCATTTTTGTCTTTCTTTGCTTGGTGTACTACCCCGTACAAAGACAAAAAGGAAAGCCACTGCCTGACAACTAGAGCTATGACATTATGAAATTGATAATGCAAAAAATGTTTAAATATCCTCCCTGCAGAGCTGTGCTGAGTAAGTCAGGTAATCACTAAGGGGTGCACAACCATTTTATGGGTCATCAAGTGATAAAGCTAATATGCTGCTTAAACTCCCCGGGAGAGAGGTCTCATTTGGTTGCATCAGGCCATTACACAGGGCTGTAAAAAACGCAATTGTTTGATTTGCCTAAATACAGGTGAGATGTAATAAACCCCCTTATTTTCCATCCCTTGCTGTGTTATGGCAATCTCAAAGCGGGGACTGACCTTTTTATTTGTCTATGAAGCACTATTCTTACCTATAGTACCGTAGAAATAAAACTTAAGTATGTGTATGCATACACAGAATCTATTAACGGTATGACAGGAGTGGGGAATAAAAAGCAAGAGGTCTTTTCAAGATGAGGCCACGCGGATCAAGAAATGTGATTTCCTTGTGTTCACACCCGTATCTTCAGGGAGAGAAGAGGACAGGGGAGGGTGGCGCGCTCTTGGTTAAAAGGGGAACGGATCCGAGCATCCCCAACGCGGGAGCAAAAAGGTCAAAGAGTGAGAAATAAAAGCGTTTGCCGGTGCGGTGGGGGAGAGAGAGAAAAAAGAGAAGGACACCGAGAGCATTACATCTTGATCAAGGAATGACTGATAATATTCCAGCGCGCCATCTTTCAGGCCCCTCGTTTGATGACAAAGCACGGCCAACATCCCACCATCCATTATCCGCTTCCCTCCCCGAGGCGAGCGCATCAATAACGCTCCCTCTGCCTCTCGGTGCCGCGTCCCCCCGTCTGCGCCGCGGCCGCTGCCGAGAGCTGGTGGGCATTTCCATACAGCCCGCGCGCATCATTACAGCCCACCAATCTTTCACCGCTCGCCCAGCGGATCCTGCTGCTGCACAGGAGCCGTGGTTTTAACCAGTTCCTCTCCTTCGGGGACGCTCCATCCACCCCAGGAGGGTGGCAGGAAGAGCGCGGGGGCTGCTCTTTCGTCGTGTAAGGTCTACCCCTCCTCTCCGACTGCGGGTGGTGGTGGTAAAACCTCTCGGAATTTTGGCACAACCGCCTTTTTCAGGGTTTTGTTTCGTTTTGCTTTCTCCCCGCTTTTAATTGACAGACACTCTCATCCCACCTAGTTCATCCAAGAGGGTAAACAGTTAGAATTTGAAAGCGCGTATCTTCAAACATCTGTTGCCATAATTTGGCTGGATTAACGTCTAGTTTGTTCAACCATCTGCTGCTCTCCAAGAGCAGAGAGTTGGTTCCTGGCATGCATGGTCCCATCAGCCCGCCAGTCTGCACCCAGGTGGGGATAGCTTCAGCCATGCTTTGGTTTCCTCCCAAAAACAAGCAACGGGCTCCAAGACCCTTAGAAGTCAGGGACAGGTCTGAACTTCTCACCTACCAGCTCTGGGTGAAGATGTAATGCTTTGTCTTGGGAAGGAGATGAGTTGGACTCAGCACTTGGAGACTGGTGTGGATCTTCTTGACAGCGTTTTGGAGGGGTGCTCAAGCATGCAAGCACCAACAGTGGGAATTATTTTAAATAATTACCTATAAACCTCCCTGAAGCTGCAGATGGAGAGAGCTGCAACTGAGTGTGTTATCAGTGTGATGGAGAGAAGGAAGATACCAAGTGAGGGGAACAGATTTGGAAGATGTGTTGGTCAAACCTCTGATTAGCACCAGGTTAACAAGATTTGAAGCACACTTGGTCACCTGCCCTGGCTTCTCAGCAGCCACAAGTAACTCCTGGCAGTTGTTTCTGCATCTGCATTTTGCATTTATTCAGACCAAAAAGGTGCAGCTTTGGCAAGGTGGACATCAACATGGAGAGGGGAGACACCTGGCTGGAGCTGTAACAGAGGCAGCTCTTCCACCTCCACTGTGCCCACCTGGACCACTCTGCCTGCTCATCACAGGTGACCCAGTGTCTTTTCCCGGTGGTGGAAAGCTCCTAAGAAAAGCAGCAGAGAGCTTTTCTTCAAATTACTGGTTCAGATCCCAGCAGGATCACTGATGGGTTCGAAACTAGATCAGGTAAGTTCCAGGCAGCTTCCTGAGCTGCAAGAAAAGACGACCAAGTTCATGTCCTTTGAAAAAGAAATCTCAGCAAATCAGGAAAATTTCTGTCTGTTAGCAGACTTCCCTGTTTGCTGCCGGGATAAATGGGACCAATTCCAGGCTAATCAGTTGGCAACACCTGTAATGAAGCTTTGACAGTGCTACGAAATAAATAGGGATTTTTAGAGGTGAAGCATCCGTTGTAATGAGAGAAAAAAAAAAGAAAAATTGTTCCTAAAAACGTCCCAGACCCAAAAGGGCTTTTTGTTCTTAAAGGAGCGAAGGGGAGCCCAGCCCCTTCCTTCTGCCTTCCCAATCACAGGTTTTCACTGCCTACGTGCCACGAATAGAGCCAGGACTCAGCCGTCACATCATCAGCTCTACAGATGCCAAGTATCTCCCCTCTGGCAGAAGAAAAAAAAAAAGGTATGTGGGACCAAAACCTGGGCTTAACACAGAGGGGAGAGGGACAGGCAGCCTCCAACCTGTCGCCTGCTCTAGGAGGGGCTGGGAGGGAAAGGTCAGCTCCATCAAAGCAGCCAGCAAAGTAAGCCAGTTAATAGAAAACCTGTTTCTAATTGCTTGCTGTATTATAGCTACACCTTCAACCACCTGAGACCACCAGGAACCCATTCAAAGCCTTGCTTCCTAGCTTACACATAAGCCTTTCATGTTTTATTATAACCCTGACGATTTTTGCTTTTGTTTACGTGTGGGGGAAAAAATGGCTGCTTTGCTGGCCTCAACACACAAGGGGACTTTTTTCAGTCTTATTTCCACATACATTGCTTCCAGAAACCCCCAGCAGATCCCCTCCAGATTCCTGCAGTCTGATGCTCACTGGACCAACGGCCGCATGCAACACACCAGCAGCACCCTCGGGAGCAGATTTTTCATCCTTTCGTGGTCCATGTTCACGTGGGAGACAAAACCACACCAGTGCTCTTCACATTTTGGTTGTGCTATTTTTTAGTGTGGTCTATTAAAATCCCCTACCTTTGTGACTGCAGCAGCTACCAAGGCATGGAGGAGGTCCTCTGAGGAGCTCCCCATACTGGCAGCTCTTACTGTGGACTCTCACTCATGCTCAAATCCACACAGCCTCGTATAACGTCGTGTGTGTTCGCTCCACCCCATCCCATCCTCATCCAGGTCCCCCATGACATGAGTTAAGCAATAGGTCAGGAAAGGGTTGGGATGCAAAGCATGGGGAGCAACCAGAGCCAACCCCAGTGTTCCTGTCCTGGCTCAACCCCAAGACATTTCATCTCTTGTCCATCAGAGTATGACCTTGGGGTTTTAACTCCTGTGGGCAGCACCATGAGCTGGCTGTGCTCTCATCCACTCCTCCAGCATCCCAACATCTGGGCTACCCAAAAGCCCCTTATCTCTTTGGTGGGATGGCAGGTCCCGGCTGGGCGCAGGAGGGAATTGCATCCCCTCCCTGAGCCAGGTCTCTGGTGCTGAGCACCTCTCCCCTGCCTGATTCACCTTCCTTGACAGCCTGCACCTCTGACAGTTAATTCCTCATCACCGACTATTAATATTTCATAGCGGCAGCCAGCACCGGGACACCACCGCCGCGGCTGCTTCAGATACACAGGTGGACCATCCTGATAACCTGATCACTAAATGGATTAGGGTCACTCCGGCATCGAGGGGCATTTTTTCGGCATGGCTCAAGGTTACGACAAGGGGCACCCACCAGCAGCAGCTCCTTGCCCTGAGTTTTCAGGCAGACGTAGTGGGAATGCACCAAATTACAGCCAAACCCAGCCACACTTAGTCCTGGCTCAGCAGAGCCCCAGCCACCTTGTCTCTGCTTTTTTTCTTTTTTCCCTGTTATTTAAATGATTTTGAGCAAGAAAGTAGGCCATGAAAAAGGGGGTAGCATTGTTTTAATAATTAGCAATTATGATCGCTGCAATATTAATTGCATATTTCCATAGCAAACACCCCCCTGGAGGGGAGAAATGAGCAGTGGTTAGAGACCGCCAAAGCCTAAAACTGGAATTCCTGGGAACAGGGAGGGGAAAAAAAGGGAGAGAGAGAATGAACTTCTTACATTCAAGTAAATTACTACAGGGATTCCTTAGAAACCTTTAATTAGCCCTGCTCTGCTGTCGCATTGATTGGTCTGAAACTCATTAATTATTCAATGGCAGCGGCTCTTTCTTTGTCTTCCCCCCCTTTGTTTCATCCTTTAGGTGGAAGAGCCTGTTCTTAACCTGCTGGGGCATTTCTGTTTCCATACCATTGAGCCACAGGCCTGGAAACTCAGCTCGATTGCCAACCTCAAGCTCAAACTCTACAGGGAACCAGTTTGATCTTCACGCTGGAGGATCGAGACCTCATACTCTTGCCTTGCTGGGGTTGTCTCTCCCCACTGTGGCCGGTATGGTCCAGAGGTGGTCCATGCTGCTTTTTAGGGATCCCTCACCGACCCTGGCTTCTTTCCAGCTTGGGTAATTGCACACCAGCCTCCAAAAGTGGGGTTTTCCAGAGGCCAAGGTGCTCCTCATGCCTGGCATCCCTGCAGGGTGGCTGTCACCAGAGGGAAAGAAGGTGTCATGGCTCCTCCCGAGTGAGGGATGCATTTCCATGTGGGGGAAAGCAAGAAAAGGAGATCCAGCAGACAGCCCTCATCAACTCTGGCAAGAAGATGGGGCTGACCTGGATTTGCTCTCCAGACAAATTTGGTATGGGAAGTTCAGTCTCCTGTGTGCAGGGCACTATTTGCAAGTTATTATTTCACCTCCATGAGCCGGCTTGTGACTGGGAAATCAGTGATATCCATCTCAAATTGGCCGCATTCTCCAAAAAGCCACTGTCTCTACCTTTTCATTTTCCAAATGAGGCACAGCCCTCATTAGCTGTCCCAGCACTGCCTTGCTGGGCTGATTTCCCACGAACCCAGTAGCAAATCCCTCCTTGGTTTGGCCTTTGAATTCACCCTGGACCTGGTCCTCCTGGCAGTGGTGGTGGTTCAGATGTGGTGCCGGAGCATCATGAATGAAGATGAACTGCAATGATCAAAACTCATCTCCGACTGCCTTGTGCTATTTAAACCATTAGGAGAACAACTTTGCTCCCCATGTGTGTACACATATTAGTCCGTGGGAACTTGCTCTAAAGCTGGCTTTTGGAGACCCCTACGTATGATGCAGCTCCATGGCGATGCTTTGCCATTCAGTGACACAAGCTCCCGCACGGCACAGCCGAATGAGAGGCAGCAAGCACCTGCTCACCTTAGTGCTTAGGAAAGAGATGAACTTGATAGGAATACGGGGCGCAGACATTAGCTGTTTTCAGTCTAAACCGCAAGTCATTCCTTGAATTTGTAACTTTGAAAAATTTTGGTTAGATATGCAAAATTTGGTTGATTACAAATAATGTTTTTTTCCCTTTGGTAGATGATATTTCAGGTTTTTTAGGTTTAAATCCCCTCCCTGCTTTTTAATGAATGAAGTAGAGCTGTGGGTTTTTTTTTTGCTTTTCCCAGGCTGAATGTAATTTTTCTGTCCCCCCTTCTCCACGCACAACCATCTTGAGACTCGCAGGAAGATAAGATGTGAGATCAAGGACTTCAAGGGAATGAAAAGCAATGGGGAAAACACAAAATTCAAAGCCTTGACTCTTCGTGCAGCTCTGAAAGGTGCTGGAGGCAAAGCAGGGTGGGGCAGCACTGCAGGCTGGCACAAAGGCAGCTCTTTTGGGCCGGCAGACCCTGGTCCCTATATTTGCAACAGCAGTGGAAAAACTGAAGCCATTTTTCTTGACAAAGTGCCCAGAATTACTTTTCAAACGGTTACTCACCTAATTGAATGCAAACCCTTATCACAAATGGCCATGACTGGCTTTTCAGAGTGATGCACTTGTTTGTGTTTTTCCCTGTCCAAAACAAAACTCCAAAGACACCTAAATAATACTGAGAAGAGGCAAAGAATTGGCAGTTAGTGTTTCCACACTCAAAAAAAGACAGTTTTCAATGAAAATCCCTTTGTTTCAGTTCCCTGCCACCTCCTGGGCTTTTTTGTAGTGCTACAGTCCCATTCTTTTTACCATCTTGAGGAAAACCCATCAGGGCAGCACAAATTGCCCTGGAAAATGGCTTATCCAGCCAAGATCTCTCACCTTTCAATGGAAAGAGGCTTGGGGAAGGGTGAGAACAACTTTAGGATTATGTACCAAGAATTAAGCTAAAAGTGGAATGCACAAAATATAAGAGAAAAATTTAAATGCCAAACCTGGATGAACACTCCAAGTGTGGTGCATCTGTGCTCATACCCCAGAAAAAAAACATATTTAAACTAATAGGGAGAGAAAATTGGGGCAGCAAAACCCCTTTTCCACAAATACTGGAATAAAGTAAGATGGTTAGAGCCTGTCCCCAAATTTTCCCTCTAAGCAGAAAAGAAATGCAGAAACCTAAAGCAGTGTCTCAGAGAGTCAAACCCTCCTGAGCTTGGTTTAATTCCCTCACTTTGGTGACGCTATTCAAGCTGCACTGCAGCCTCAAAAAGCAGACAGTCAGGCTCCAAGTTTCCCTGTGTAATTATCTTTAAATCCTTGTTGCTTCCATGCATGCTTCAGCGTTACTTATATTGGTTTAATGATCCATTAAACAAATACTGTACTTTGGGAAGCGCTACTTAGCTTGTGAACAATTACAGTTTCTCCAGCGTTCCACGAGCAAGAGGACTATGGTGCAGAGCTGGCTTGGAGCTTTTGGGGGCGTGGGGAAGGGCTTTTACCAATATTAACATAACCCTTTCTGGGTTTATGCATTTAAAAAAATATTTTTATGACATTCAGAAGGTTTTTTTGTTTGTTCTAAAAAGACCTTTCTGCAGGAACCCAAATAAATGACAACCCGATCATTCTCAAGAGGGGATTCCTACCTGGTAGGATTTACTCAATTGGAGCCCAATCCTGAAAACACTTCCAGGATTTTGGTGCTGTGGACAGGTTCCAGGCAGTGAAGAATATCCCATGGTTAGAGCCTGTCCCCAAATTTTCCCTCTAAGCAGAAAAGAAATGCAGAAACCTAAAGCAGTGGCCGACCTCACCTTACTCATCACAGCCACTGCACGTCCAGCCATGCATATTGAAGCACATCCCATGATGACCATGTGTTTGGCCAAGAAGAGGAGACATGGCCCTGGCCCCTGTGGCAAGTAGCCCTTTTCTCAGCTGTTCTCAGACCTGAGATGGCCATGGAGTGGGAAGGAGCCCACAAATGCCCTCCCAGAAAAGTAGAGCTGCACCTGGACCTTGGGAATGGGGAATGACAGGTTCACCCAAAGAGGGTCTTTGCAGGCAAGAGGCACAAGGAAGGAAATCCCAGTGCAAGGAAAGAGTTGGTATTTGGGCCACTACCCTTCAAAGGCACATTTCAGCTAGATCAGCAATGAAATGTAATGGGCACGGCGGTGCTTTGCAAGCCCATCGCTTCTGCCCACGATTAACTGAAAAACTATATATGCATTTTTAAATTTTAAACAGTCTTCAGTTGGGCAGTTGAGCTTATTTTATCCTTCCAGTTTGATGCATGCATTAGGTGAGCCCCAGCACAAGGGAGAAGGTTGAAAAGGAACCAGAAGGTAGAGGTGAACAGAGACCATCCCATGGCAAGGAGGCAGACAGGGAGGATTTGGGGGACATCAGGAGGACCACAGGGGCCTCCCCCAACCTTGGCAGAATTCGGGGCTGTAAGACCCCATGAGCGCTGGCAGCATCTGCAGGATGGTTTTGTGTTCCACCTAATTAGGGTGTCTGGATCCACCTGAAACATGTGCTGGCTCTTTCATGTGCCCATTCACCCTTCACTCCTTTCCAAAATTGTCTCTCGTATCTTAAGACCTGCCTTATTGTACTTGGTCTGGCAGAGTGGAAAAATTAATTTTAAACTAATTAGTTTCTAAGTTGCCAAATATCCTCAAATTACTGGGCATCACCTCTCCCAAAGGGGGAGAACAACATAACTCACCTGTATCCAACATTTGGCACTGTTGGAGTCAAGAGCATGGAAACAAATGATCCCCAATTGCTTATTGTTTTGGCTCAAAGATCGAGAGTCGTTTATGACAAAGCTCTAATTAATAGTTTATTACCCATAACTGACCATAGTCTCTTTTGTTAGCATTTAATATTATTAGTGAAAGGTTTGCTTTGAATGAAGAATGAGGTTATCTTCGAAATCAGCTTGTTTGGGTCTCCTTGGTCTTCAAACAAGGCTGCCCTACGGCCTGTTGCTGATGCGTTCCCTGAGCATAGGCCTATTGGTGTCAGCAGCTCTTCACCTGACACCAAATCATTGACGCGCTGTTGCTCTGATTATTTGGTCACTGAAAGGTCACATGGCTATAAATACTATTTTCCAATTATTCAGATAAATGAGCCAGTAATCATGCAAAGACCAGCCAGCTCTTTAAAGCTAACGACTGCAGTGATCACTGTCCAAATGTAGTTTTTCAAGTTCTTACAACATCTCTGTTACTCTGCCAGTGTGCAATACTTTTCAAAATATTACGTTGGGGTTTTTTCCTTCATATTTTTTTTTCCTTTGGTCCTTTGAAAGGCACCAAAAGGACAGCCCAGATATTGGGGTGTGGACACAGCACTTGCCTTTGGGATAACAACAAGCCTTCACCCCATGGTTGGTTTTGGAAGGGGCTTTGGCTGGAAGGGGCATCCCGTTTTTGTGGCACTAGCCCAAAGCATCTTCTTTCTTGGCTGGTGACCTGAGCTGATAACGACAGTGGGGACATCCAAAGGGGATTTGGGGAGAAAGGGGGCAGGAGGGGCTTTGCACTGAGCAGTGTGACACCCAATGGGTGCTTTTTACTGTCTTTATATCTCTGCACAGTCATTTAAGAGTTTAAAGCACTTACAGATGAGCATCATATATAGCAAGTTGGTGGAGATGCTGCCAATTCCCATTTGAGATCTTCTGCCATCGTCTCAGGATGTTGTGCGAGAAGTCGGGTGGGAAGGGGCCAGACAGAGCAGGCTTGGGGGCCAGCCCCTGCCCCAGAGACCTTTCCTGTGCTAGAAAAGGCTCTGACCTCCCCGTTGCTGCCTTGATGCCATTCCTACACGTGGGATCTGCACAGAGAAAAGTTATTTAAAAAACAACAACAACAACAACATCGTTATATGCTCCCCCCACCTCTCCTTTTTCACGCATCTTCATCTCCTCACTTGCCACAATATCTATTTTCTTAGTGTTGAATATGACAACACTGATCACTGCAGAGGCACAGCAGATTTTTCCATTCATTGGCAATTTAAAAAAAATAAAATGTGATTAAAAAATAATAATGTAACTGGGGGTATAAAAAGTATTAATAAGTTCAAGAGTTAAATTGTGGGTCAACCCTTTTTTTTCAACTGGAGCATTTAAAACTAGATTTTTTCCCCAATAGAATCAAATTAAAAATAAAACATATTTTGAATAGAAAGAGTACTTTTGCTTTGAGAGTGTTCCTTTGAGATACTCCCTAAAGCTTTTCTTAAATCCCCTCCCTCCTGTGACCCAAGCAGTTTGGCAGAACAGACACTAAAAATGAAAGAATTTGGGTTACTCATCAACAGGAATTTCAGTTAAGAAAGTTACCCCAGGTTTCCTTTAATGAAATGCATCATGGATGGCCACAACTCCATGTCACATGAGAAGACCCACATTCTTGCCTGTTCCAGCAAGCCCTGGGAAGATGATGGTGGTATAGACAGAAAATGCCATTTGTGCTCTGCAGAAAGGTACTTGTTCTGAATTGTGGTCACTGGTGGGTTTTACCCCTTTCCCTGAAATGCGCTTTGGTACCAAGCCTTCTCCTGCTATTGAGTACTCCTGTCCCTTGTAAACCAGCTCCCCAGTTTTGCTTCAGGAACTCTCCCACTTGAACACACCATGATAAGCTCCCAAATTCCCCCATTACATCCATCCATGTCCCATTCTCACTCTCCTCCTGACACCTCCAGCCACCACAAGTAGCGCCCGTGGCTAAAGGGACCATGGCCAGATCCAGCACAGGGGCAACCACGGACACCCAGCCTGTAGCCATACCCATCATAGCCCTCACCACCTGGTTTTTGGAGATGCTGATGCTTGGCAGGAGTTATCCTCCAAGTGCACCGGGGACTTCACACTGCTCATTGCATCGTGCCATCCCCAAAAGTGGTACCCAAACCCTGAGTAGTCTTTTCCTCTCCATGATGGCACAGAGATGCTGTTGGTGAGCTCTACCCAGGACAGAGGACATCAGCTTTCGCCATGGGAAGGCCACATCACCGAATCATGCTCAGTATTTCAGAAGTCCTCGGTGCACATGTGGAACTGGACGGACAGCCTGACTGGCCACTACTCAGCCATTCCCCGTTCTCTGCTGCCATCAGGTGGATGTTTGATTTTATTCAGGATAAAGCTGAAAAATCTCAGCGTGTTTCCCCATCCTGGCCACAGGCAGTAGATTTCCTGGCCTTTGGTCATGCAAGCAAAGCCACGGGAGTCTGGAGACATGGAAAGACCCCTGATATTTCTCCCCTTCCCAGGAACAAGCTGATTTTGGGCACCACAGAGAGCTGGCAAGACCCAACAGGCAGCATTGTTGGGTCTTGTCTTTAAGTCGGTGGTCTGGATCCAACCCCACTTGATTGACTGGCATTATTTATTGCTTCCCTTAGCCATACCATCAGCATCGCCCTTGCAAATCCCACCCCAGGTGAGGCAAGATTCTAAGCAGCAGCAGGATTTAGCACTAGCACCCACCTTGGAATGACTCCAGGGCCAGCAGCTTTCCTGCACCCGCTTGTTCAGGAGTCAGCAGTCTCTGGCATGGGATGCCCAAGACAACACAGGGCAGGGTTTCTGTGGAGCAGGGCACCACAATCTTTTGGAGACCTTCTGAATGCACTGGAAGCAAAGCTACTGGCAGAGAAAGAAAAACAATTCACATCTTAATTTCCCAGCCAGCTTTGTTGAGATAATCATCCAACAGCCAAAACCTGCCCCAGACAAGGTCTGCTCCTATCTAATACCACAAGTGCACCTTCTTTATAACATGCCATGTGACTTCTGAGAATTGCTTCATACTGCAGCATTTATAAAGCTTTTGGGCATTGTTTTGCACTTACCATGGAAAGCAGTAGCTGATTTAAAACGTGTAAATCACTATTTTCCATGCCACAGCAGCAATGCTGAAAGCCCAGACAATGATCTCAGTACTGAAATTTGGACAGATAACATGCTCGTGCAGAGAATCCTTGGTAGTTTGATGGAGAAGTCAACCAACCCGATTATGCTGAGCCCCAGGATGCTGCAGGATGTTCAGGGCTGATGCAATGTGACGTGGACCAATGTGTTATTTTTGTACAGTAGTCAGCAACAACAATGACTTCTTATACAAAACAAGTGCTAGATATGCTGCTTCCCCATCATCACTGAGTGTCCACCTCTGGTGCTTTATTCCTGGATCTTCCGTTGCATTTCAACCCCTTCCACCACAGAGGAAGTCCCCAGGGAGGGTTTTCCCACTGATCACATCTCCTCTTGCCAGGCTGCACCCTCACTCCAGGGCTGGCCATTAGATACTGGTTCACAAATGGTGGACCAAACAGAAGAGAAATAGCAAGAAACATCCTGCAGCATGATAGTAGTGTGGATTTTCATAGAATCATTTTGGTTGGATGAGACCTTTAAGATCGCCAAGTCCAACTGTTAACCCAGCACTGTCAAGTTACCACTGAATCGTGCCCCTCAGCACCACATCATCTTTCAGGGTGGTCCTAGAAGATGCTACGAGACTGAGCATCCTCTGTTAAGTATAACCTAACCTGGTGAGTAGGTTCAAAAGGCCACGGGAGGGGAGAGCCTAGACTGACAACAGCACGGGCACAACTGTGCAAACTGAAAATCACAGGAGACATTTTCAAATTGGGCAGAAAGAGCACAAAGCAGCAAATCAAGACACTGGAGAAGGTATCTTAATTTTTCCCAGTAAATCTACAAGTAGTGAAGCACTTCCCATCTGGATGGAAAGAGGAGCTAGGAAAGCCAGGAGCAGGAGCCAGCACCACTTCTGGAAGTACCAGCATCTGCTGAGCCCCAAGCAGAGCATGGCAAAGGCAACAGGAATGGGAAAGAGAGAAGTAGCCACAGAAACTGGCTCCCACTACTGGCATACAAAGTGCTCATGGCCTGAAAGTCCTCTCCTACACTCCTATTTTTTCTCTGCCCCTAAAGTAAATTGAATGCTCAGGCATTGACAAAAAACCTATCAGCAGAAAGCAAGGTTAAAAAAGCAATAATTCAGCCAGTTAACCACCATCGTTGTTCCTTCCTATCTCTGCATTCTTGATAAACAAATTCATAACAAGATTTTACTGCTCCATTCCCTGGAACAGCCTATTAGTCTGTCGTTCAACATGCACTACCAGTCGAAGCTGAGCTCCCACAATACAACATCCCTCAAGATGATCTCCTTTGCATTCGCTATGATGTAATTATGCTAATTATCCAGCCAGCTTTAATATTCTCATATTTTCCAGGAGGTTTATGATCAAACCTGTTCCTTTAATTTACTTTCCCTGCCATCGGAGCGGGGGCATTTGGATGCACTCTGTCACACATACGCCTCTCTGTGGGCTGTCAAGGCCACGGGGAGCTTAGACATAACTTTGTCCCAACTGACAAGAATTTTAAAAATTACTTCTCCTAACTAGCATTTATCCAATGTTTGATAGCTTCTTCCATCTATAACATTATGCTGATAATGCCTGTCCATTTCAAGGTTTCATCTTTTTTTCTTTTTTTTTGTGGTGTAGTAAATTTCCTGGGAAACCTTCATATATTTACCCTCCCACTTGGAATGAAAGCCTTGCCTGTTAGATTAACATTTATCTGTGAAAAAAACCAAACCAAAACCTAGAAATTTTGGAGGCCAGATCCTCACAGGTAGTATAAAACCGATGCATATGTTATAAACCGATGCAGCAACCAAGGAGCTGGCCTTTCCATGTCTGGAATGAATTGCTTTAAGTAATATATATGAAAAATATCATTTGACTTAAAAATCTCATTAACTTCCTGACTGCCTGAAATACAGCATGGTTCAAATCCTACCAGAGCGGATGAGAGAAAGTCCTTCTCACTCAATGAGTATTAGCTTACTTAGGAATATTTTCTTTTATGTTTATAAAGTTTCAGTGCAAGTGCTCTGCAGGATATGGGTTTCATTAGCTTTTTCATTTCCAGTTTTGCTGTGTGCTTTCCTTTTTTAAAAATGAAATAAAAATCTGAATTTTCATGGCTACCACAAATTTTTCTCCCCAGTAAATGTGATTTTAATACCAAGAACCATTGGCCATAATCATAATAAAATAACCAAATGTGACCCAGATCCATTTTATAGAGGGTTTTTTAGTGTGCATCATTTCCATAAGTTCCGTGTGTGTGTGGTGGCCTTTAGTACTTCGCAATTTGAAAGCGTTTTCAAACTATTTCCTATTTTTTCCTCCCCATCTGTTACTGTTGAGTTGCCTCATGTTGTTACGTGAGGAAAAATGATGCGCTTGGCAATATTTTATAGATTCATTCATGAGCTGTGCAAAGGGTTCGCATCACAAGCTCTGCATCTCCT
This sequence comes from Calidris pygmaea, assembly GCA_003697955.1. Lineage (NCBI taxonomy): Eukaryota > Metazoa > Chordata > Aves > Charadriiformes > Scolopacidae > Calidris > Calidris pygmaea. The sequence goes on along the minus strand of QJSC01027313.1, from coordinate 4,672 downwards.
TGCAACAGCCCCAGTGCAGCTCTGGAGACATGGAAATGGTGTGGTGACTTCTGCAGAGCCTGGATCAGCATCAGAGCTACCTTCATCTCAGTGTGTGGATGGATGAAGGTCCATCACACTTGTTTCATTTTCCTCTCTTCTATGGAAATACAACTCCAGATGACTCCGTGCAAGTAGGTGGGAAGAAGATAACCAGAAAGCACATTCCCTACATACAGTTGTTTCACCCACACTGGATCTTACCTTCAAGTGACAAACCCCACCTAAACCCAGCCATTTCCCTACACCCTTAATTCAAAGGGCAGAGGGTCAGTCTTCCAGGCAACCACAAAGTTGCTCAACCCAACGTTGTATCTGCCCTCAAGGCTTCAGAGACAGGATGCTACTTGGAGAAGATATGGAAGATGACCCATGATGCATCCAGGAGCACCTCAGCTCCTTCAACTTGAACCAGAGGACCTGGCAGCTGAGCCTGGTGGTGGAGGCACCTCGGCAATATGGCAACAAGCCTCACAATGCACTCTCCTTGCCTTCACTTGGAATTGCTGAAGTCTTACCTTGTAGAAACAGTTGCCAGTGACCCACCAGAAAGACCTTCAAATGGGAGAACTTCCCTGACATGAAGGGCGTGAAAGAGAGTGCCTTAGAGGTGTGAGGCTTGAAGAAGGAAACAAGACTAATCTCTTGGCTGAATTAGACTCTGAAGGAACGCTCTTTCCCTTGAGAGCTAAGCTGTCAGCCACGAGGAGCGAGGTTTCTCCTGTCCTCCCACTATGGGCTAAGAAAGCAGATGAAGGAAATAGATGCCCAACCCACAACCAGACAATGGGGACAAGATCAGTCTTAACAGAGTGGCGTGGTTTGGCCTCAGCTGGCAACAAAGAACCACGTGACAGCCACTCGCTCAGACCGGAGCCCTCACAACCACCACGGCCGTGAGGGGAGAATCGGAAGAAAAAGGCAAAACTCGTGGGTTGAGACAAAGGCAATTTAACAGAACAGCAAAGGGAACAACAACAATAACACTGACAGAGGAATATACAACCACGATTATGATACCACCACTTGCCAACCACACCTGGGATGCCCCCAACCGCTCTGCCCCAGACCTCTCTGCTCTGACCCCCTGGGGGTGACTTCCTCCCCCTGCCCCCGACTTTCTGTCCCTCCCCTTCCCCCGATAGCTCCTGCTACCCCCTGGGCATGGCTCACATGGGATGGAATACCTGTGTCCCTGCTAGATCCTGGGGAGAATTAACCCTATCCCCGCCAGACACAGGACAGAGCCAATGGAGAAACCCAGGCTGCTGGCTCCACCAGGTTTCCCAAAATAGTCAGGAGTTGTAACAGAAAGAGAGGAAAGCTGCTTCTAGGAGACCTTCCTTCCCAACCTCTGAGCTTTGGTACTACAGGGGAAGAGGAGTTAGCAAGCAAGGACAACCTGTTAGCAAGCAAGGAGTTAGCAAGCAACCTGTAGGACATCCCAGCTGTGAAGAGCCATGTTTTAGGCTCGGGATGAATCAAGTGGGCAAATCTCTGAATCAGGAAGTCAGGGAATATCCAGATGGATTTCAGGGACCTTCAACAGTCATTACCAGACTGTGATATGAAGACTGTCTCCAACCTGCTTCACTGCCCAGAATGATCAGAGCATCATCTGGGCTTCTTAGAATCATAGAATGGTTCGGGTTGGAAGGGACCTTAAAGACCATCCAGTTCCAACCCCCCTGCCATGGGCAGGGACACCTCCCACTAGACCAGGTTGCTCAAAGCCCCATCCAGCCTGACCTTGAACACCTCCAGGGATGGGGCAGCCACAGTTTCTCTGGGCAACCTGTTCCAGTGCCTCACCACCCTCACAGGAAAGAATTTCTTCCGAATATCTAGTCTAAATCTCCCTTCTTTCAGTTTAATACTGTTGCCCCTTGGTCCTATGGCTCCACTCCCTGATCAAGAGTCTCTCCCCAGCTCTCCTGGAGCCCTTTTAGGCACTGGAAGGGGCTCTAAGGTCTCCCTGGAGCCTTCTCTTCTCCAGACTGAAAACCCCAACTCTCTCAGCCTGTCTTCCGAGATTCACAAAGAAATGGACTCCAGGACAGTTCAGCCATGCAATCTGTAACATCTCAGAAAGACTCTGGGCATGAACCTACTCAAAAGCAGAAGCATCAGCGTTTCCTGGTCACATGGGAAATAAGCAATGCTGGGTTTATTTACATTGGGCTAACCCCTCATCACATGCCTCTGAAATAATTTCAAAATAGATCTCCTACCTGCTGAGGGGGGAAGCAAAAATCCATTCAATTAATCTCCTAGAGCGTTCAAGGACAAGCAGGAGGGGAACTGCTGAGACAAGCAAATCCTGTTGTCTTTACACCAAACCCACAGGGAAATCCGGATGGCTGAGAGAAGAAAAGGTAATCCTTTTAATATAGCAATGAGTGGTTGACAGACCAGAAAGCTTTGCATGAAACACCTTTTCAAACAGCCCAGGGTTTTAGGGCATGAATGTGAAATTTCTGCATCTACTGGGACTATACCACTCCAACCAGAAAAGATGGCGTTTGCTAAAACTAACCTGGGGAAGAGCCACTGAACGAGTTCTGCCAGCAGAAATGGTGACCAGGTTGTTGTGGGAAAGTCTAGCAGGAGAGTAAGGAGAGTGCAGCTCCATCTGGGAACACCTGAAGCAAAGCTTATATATGAAACCTCATGCAAAGAACAAAGACCATGTGTCCAAGCATGATAGACACCATCTGACTATGGTGGTTGGCTGGGACATCAACTGCAGAAATCAAGTTTAGTGTAGTGGAAACCTTGCCCATAGGAAGTCAAGGTTGCCTCGCCAGGAAATCACAAGATACTCTAACAAACTCCATGCTCACAATAATACACGATTTGAATCAAGCTTGGCACCTACCTGAGACCACAAGGTCTTACCTGCAACTATTGTAGGATGTCTTTGAAACAGTTTTTTGTGGCTTTTTTCCAAATTCTGGTTGTCCTAGCCTTTGTTAGATGCAAGGTTTTGCACGAACCATCTTGAGAGGGGAAAGTGACACCTCTCAATGACACATCAAAAGATTGCTTCCCCAAATTGTAAGATGAGACTGGAGAGTAAAATAATAGCATAGCACAGACAATTTTTGGAAGACAAGTTTGCAAGACAAGGAAGCAAGTTTGCTGATGACACCAAGCTAGGTGGCACGGTTGACACACTGGAGGGAAGGGATGTCATCCAGAGGGACCTGGACAAGCTTGAGAGGTGGGTTGATGTGAACCCCATTAAGTTCAACAAGGCCAAGTGCAGGGTCCTGCACCTGGGTCACAGCAATCCCAGGCACAAATACAAGTCGGGCAGAGAATGGCTAGAGAGCAGCCCTGAGGAGAAGGACTTGGGGGTGACGAAAAGCTCAACACGTGCCAGCAGTGTGCATTGGCAGCCCAGAAAGCCAACCTCACCCTGGGCTGCATCAAAAGAAGCATGTCCAGCAGGGTGAGGGAGGGGATTCTGCCCCTCTGCTCTGCTCTGGGGAGATCCCCCTGCCTCCAGCTCTGGAGCCCTCAGCACAGGAAGGACATGGACCTGTTGGAGCAGGTCCAGAAGAGGCCAGAAAGATGACCAGAAGGCTGGAGCCCCTCTACTGGGAGGACAGGCCGAGAGAGTTGGGGTTTTCAGTCTGGAGAAGAGAAGGCTCCAGGGAGACCTCAGAGCCCCTTCCCTTCCAGTCCCAAAAGGGGCTCCAGGAGAGCTCAGGGAGTGGAGCCATAGGATGAGGGGGAATGGTTTTAAACTGAAAGAGGGAAGATTTAGATGAGATCTCAGGAAGAAATTCTTTACTGTGAGGGTGGTGAGACACTGGAACAGTGTCCCTGCCCACGGCAGGGGGGTTGGAACTGGATGGTCTTTAAGGTCCCTTCCAACCCGGACCATTCTATGATTCCGTGATTCTAAGACAAGAGTTCTGTTAGGAGGTAGGGAGAAGTGTGAAAACCATAAAGGTGTTTAGAAGTGGCCCGAATTCATACAACTGCTTTGAGAAAGATAAATGCTCACATTCACACAGCAGTTACTGTGTTACTGTGCTGTATATAACAATGGCTGGAGGAACTTTACATCTGAATGCTTACTGTATGTGAAGGGAGTCAGATGATTTTCATATTATTTGCAAATAGAAAATTCAAAGTGAGAAATATTCAGTAGAAGACTTGTCAGAAAAATTTAATTTTTAATCAGACAGAGACACATGGGGTGACACAAGATCACCCCAGTTGTTGGTGACTCTATACTGAGGGGGGCAGAGGGACCAATATGCTGCCCTGACCCACTTCACAGGGAAGTCTGCTGCCTCCCTGGGGCACAGGTCAGGGATGTGATGGACAAACTTCCAGCCCTAGTAAACCCCTCTGATTATTACCCCCTGTTGGTATTTCAGGTGAGTAGTGATGAAATGGGTAGGAGGAGGCCAAAATCAATTAAAAGAGATTTTAGAGCCTTGGGATGGCTGCTTAAGGGATCAGGAACACAAGTTGTCTTCTCCTCTATCCCTTCAGTGACAACCATGAATAAGGAAAATAATACGAAGAGGCAACAGGTCAACTCATGGCTCCGGGACTGGTATTATCAGCAGGGCTTTGGTTTTTTTGAGCATAGGCAGCTATACGAGACACCTGG
>QJSC01027312.1:137347-197588 GCA_003697955.1 Calidris pygmaea | reverse complement strand
GCTGACATTTGGCTGCTGACGTTTGGGTGCCCCACGGGTGCAGCTGGCGGTGGAGCAGGCGCTGCACAGCGAGCCCCTGGACCCGCACCGCCTGGCCCTGCTGGCTGGCTCCCACGGAGCCTTCATCGCCCTCCACCTCCTCACCCGTGAGCCCCAGCGCTACCGAGCCTGCGTCCTGCGCAGCCCCGTCTCCAACCTGCCCGCCCTGCTGGGCACCTCTGACATCCCGGACTGGTGAGTGCCACCCCACTGCCCTGTGCCGTGCCACAATCCCCACGGCACCCACCAGCACCTCCGTGCCGCAGGCGCTACGTCTCCCTGGGGTTGCCCTACTCCTTCCAGCGGGTGCCCCGCGCCGAGGAGGTGGCCACCATGCTGCTGCGCTCGCCCATCGCCCAGGCGGCCCGGGTAAGGCAGGGGCAGGACGGGTTGGGGGGGGGTGATGGGTGGGGGGTGACGGGTGCTGGACACCCACCGCCGGCTGTGCCGCAGGTGCGGACGCCGGTGCTGCTGTGCGTGGGTGCCCGGGACCGGCGTGTCAGCCCCACGCAGGCGCTGGAGCTGTACCGGGTGCTGCGGGCCAGGGGGGTGCCGGCGCGGTGAGTGGGGTGCAGGGGTGGGGAGGGAGCCCTGGGGTGCCCACTGAGCATCCCCCCCCCATCCCATGCCCCATCCCATCCCACCCCGCAGGCTGCTGTGGTACCCGGAGGGTGGCCACGCGCTGGCCGGCGTGGAGACGGAGGCCGATGTCTTTGGGAACTGCGCACGGTGGCTCCTCCAGCACCTGGGGCAACCTCGGCGGGACGGGACTGGCCAGCACAGCCCCTAGGCCCACGGTGGCCCCGTGGCTATGCCAGCCTCAGGGTGACCGCTGGCCCCGGGGACCACAGCAGGACCAGAGGAGGATGGAGCGAGCGCAGCCGGGGGCAGGACGGGACGCGGGTTGGGGTTTGGCGCGAAATAAATGTGTGAGACCTTGTGCAATGCCAAAACCACCCCCCTCTCAGGGTCTTTATTTCGTGATGGCGGCTGTGACAGGCTCAGCCCATCTTCATCACCTTGTGGATCCAGTCGACGTAGAGGGAGACGCGGATGAAGAGGGCGGGCTGGTCGGTGCGGGCGCAGACGCGGGAAGGGGTGATGACCCCCTCCAGCACCCAGCAGTCGGCGGTGAGGCAGGCCAGCGGACCCCCGTAATCCCCCTGCGGCAACCCGGGGAGCGATGTCACCCCGGAACACTGGCCCACGTGGGCTCCCCGGGATGTGGGGGTCCCCAGCACCCACCCACCCACCCACCCACCCCCCCTGGCTCACCTCGCAGGCCCCCACGCCGGTGCGCAGCGGGGCGGTGCAGAGCTCGCTCTCCTTCAGGCGCCCGCGCAGCGCCGCGTTGCACTCGCCGTGGGCCAGCACCGGCAGCCGCGCCACGTTCAGCACGCTGCCGTCCCCCGTGCCTGCGGGCAGCGAGCACGGGGGGCAGCGGGCAGGGGGGTGCAGGGGTGGGGGTGGCATGGGAAAGGGAGGGGGAGGGATGCCGTGACATGGGGATGGCAGGGGCAGGGGGATGTCGTGGGCAGGGGGTGCCGTGGGTGGGTGGGTGGGTGGGTGGGTGCTGCGGGTGGGAGGCAGGGGGGATGTCGTGGGCAGGGTGAAGCTGTGGAAGAGGGATGCCATGGGGAGGGGGATGCTGTGGCAGGGGGATGTCACGGAATAGGGATGCCATGGGGAGGGGGATGCTGTGGGCAGGGGAATTCTGTTGCTGGGGAATGGCAAGGGCAGGAAAATGCCATGGAAGGGGATGCTCTGGAAGGGAGATGCCATGGATGGGGGATGCCAGGGACCTGGGGGATGCTGTGGGCAGGGGATGTTATGGGCAGGGAGATGCCACAGACATGGAGATGCTGCAAGCATGAGACACCATTGCAGGGAAACGGCATGGGCAGGAGGATGTTGTGGCAGGGGGATGTCATGGAATAGGGATGCCATGGAGAGAGGGATGCTGTGGGCAGGGGATGCTGTTGCTGGGGAATGTCATGGAGCAGGAAAATGTCATGGAAGGGGATGTTCTGGACGGGAGATGCCATGGCTGTGAGTAGGGGGATGCCAGGGGGACCTGAGGGATGATGTGGGCAGGGGGATACCATGGGCAGGGGATACTTCAAGCAGGGGGATGCTGTAGGCAGGGGATGTTATGGGCAGGGAGATGCCACAGACATGAGGATGCTGCAGGCATGAGATGCCATTGCAGGGAAATGGCATGGGCAGGAGGATGTCATGGCAGGGGGATGCCATGGAGAGGGGGATGCTCTGGGCAGGGGATGCTGTTGCTGAGGAATGGCATGGGAAGGAAAATGCCATGGAAGGGGATGCTCTGGAAGGGAGATGCCATGCACGGGAGATGCTGTGAGTGAGGGGATGCCGGGGGGACCTGGGGATGCTGTGGGCAGAGGGATGCCATGGATGTGGGGATGCTGGGGGGAGGAGGGGAATGGCATGGGCAGGGGATGTGTTGGGCAAGGGATGCCATCGTGGGGTCACCCTGGCCAGCGCTGCCCCGCAGCAGGTACCTTTGGTCTCCCCCCAGCCAGCGATCTCACAGACGGTGCCCGCAGGCACGATGTAGCGCTCGGGTGGCAAGCAGATGAGGGCCACACGCTTGTTCAGAGTAGCTGGCCTGCGGCAAGAGGGGCATCGGGATGTGGTGCCAGCCTGGCCAGAAGCAGGGCATGGCAGGGACTGGGGTATGGCTGCTCACCTCGCCAGTTTGAGCATCACCAGGTGGGACTCGGAGGGGCCACAGACAATGCGCACGATGGGAATGGTCTGCTTGTCAGGGTCCTCAGGGCCAGGGTCCTTGAAGAGCGTCCCCAGCTGCACCTCGTAGCCCACCAGGTCGGCGTCACTGCGGGACGGGGACATGAGGGCACGGAGGGCTCCCAGCACCCAGCGCTCCAGCCACAGCCTTACCAGGAGGAGAAGCACTGGCGTGTGCTGATGACCCACTGCTCCTTCACCAGGGACCCCCCGCAGAAGTGCACGCCAGCCCTGCAGGGACGAGGGGGTGAGCTCCTGGGGGCGGAGGGGATGTCACCCGGACGGCAGTGGCAGCGGGGTGCCCGCTCACCGGTTGCGGATGCTGACGGTCCAGGGCGAGTTGCCGGGCTGGCCACCGACGATGCGCCCTTTCCGCTGCAGCCTCTCGTCCCGCCGGCCGCACTGCTCGAACGCCACCGCGTCTGCCGGCAGGATGGGCATCAGCCGGGGCTGTGCCACCGGCACCCACCCCACGGCACCCACGGGACCCCACCTGCGTTCTCCAGGACAGAGGGCACCTTGCTGCCAGCTGTGGAGAGAAAGCGGAGGGGTGGGATCCAACCACCCTAAGGGGGACCAAAATCTCCCCAGGGGGTGGCCAGAGACCTCCCCCCCGCCCAGCAGTGCAGGGGTGCGGGCAGGGGCTCACAGCAGGGCTTGATGGCGCAGTAGTCGAAGGGGGTGCGGGGGTCCATGGTGTAGCACCAGGGGCCGTGGCTGTCGTTATCGGGGTTGCGGCAGTAGTTCTCCTCCAGGTGTGCCTCGGGGTGGGTGACGGGCGAGATCCTGCCGGGAGGAAGCCACCATCACCGTCACCATCCCGATCCCCATCCCCAATCCAACCCCATCCCCACACGCCACCCTCCCCAGCGCACTCCCTCGCACACTCACTGGGGCACGTGGGGCGCCTGGGCAGCCCACGGCTGGCAGGTGATGCCCTTGCGTGTCTTGCTGACGTGGCCGTGGTAGCGCTCGCCGTGGCCGTGGTAGCACTCTGGGGACAGGCAGGGAGGGCTGGCACCCCCGGCAGGCAGGCAGGCACCCTGGGGGTGGGTGCCCGGGGCCGGGGGGCAGCTCACCTTGGGCATCCAGCTCGTCGGGGCAGCGGCGGATTTGGAAGCAGAAGGCGATGCGGATGGTGGGGCGGGCGGTGAAGCACCACGGTGCCTCCGAGCCATCAGGGTTGCGGCAGTAGTCCTCCTGCAGGTCCCTGGCGGAGGGGCCATGTGGGTGCCCCCCACCCCTCCCCGAGACCCAGCAGGCACCCATGGGTGCTGCCCACCCAGGTCACATCCTCCCCCTCTCACCCCCTTACTTGCACGGGTACTTCTCGGGCACAAAGTGGTGCTGGTGGGGGGTCTGGGCGTCCCAGCGCTGGCAGGGGATCCCCGACACGGTGACGTTCACCCGGCCCCGGTAGCCTTCGCCCTTGCCCCTGAAGCAGCCGGTGGTGAGGTTGAGGGGCCGTGGGCGTTTCTCTGCTTGCGTGAGAGGAGCAGGGTCAGAGCGGCAGGGTTAGGGGTGGCACCCCGGACACCCACAAAATCACAGAATCTTCAGGGTTGGAAGGGACCTTTGAGATCTTTGAGTCCAACCACAAAAAAAAAACCACCCAAAACCTCCAAAACAAAAACCAACCAACCAAACAAACTCCAAAAAAACCCCTACAAACAGACACAACCCAACAATCCTGAGCACTAGAGCATGCCCTGAAGTGCCACGTCTACACGTTTCTTAAATACCTCCAGGGATGGTGACTCCACCACCTCCCTGGGCAGGCTGTTCCAGGGCCTGACCACCCTCTCAGCAAAGTCATCCTTCCTAACATCTAATCTAAACCTCCCCTGCTGCAACTTCAGACCATTTCCTCTGCTCCCGTCATTATTCCCTTGGGAGAAGAGGCCAACCCCCACCTCTCTCCACCCTCCTTTCAGGGAGTTGCAGAGGGCCATGAGGTCTCCCCTCAGCCTCCTCTTCTCCAAACTGAACGTGCCCAGTTCCTTTGGCCTCTCCTCATAGGACTTTGTTCTCTAGACCCCTCACCAGCTTGGTGGCTCTCCTCTGGACACGCTCCCACCCCAGCCCCATCCACGCGGTGACACCGGCGGGCACTTACTGCAGAGGCGGATGCGGCAGTACTCGCGCTCCCGCCCGGGGTCGGTGGTGTAGCACCAGGGCCGCTCGGAGCTGTCGGGGTTGCGGCAGTAGTTGTCATCCAGCCCTTTGTCGGGGTACCTGGCCCGGCGGACGGGGAGCAGGGGTTGAGGGTGGGCACCATCACCCCGGCACGGCCGGGGAGGGTGGGGGCTGCGTGTCGCCCAGGAGGGGCCAGGGGCTGGTACTTGTCGGGGTGGAAGGGGTGCTTGTGAGGGTGCTGCAGGTCCCAGCGCTGGCACTCCGTCCCCGACTCGGTGTGGTCCACGGCCCCGCGGTAGTCCTCCCCGTTGCAGGTCATGCATACGGCTGCCAACAGCCGGGGGAATCAGGGCTGGGGTGTGGGGGGGTCAGAGGGGGACACACACACACACATGCACATGGCACCGAGTGCCCCCGGGATGTGGCACTCACCGTCCTCGCACTTCTTGATGCCGCAGCTCTGGTGCCGCACTTTGGGGTTGAGGGTGTAACACCAGGGGCCCCGCTTGTCCCGGTCGGGGTTTCGGCAGTAATTCTCCTCCAGCCCGTTGCGGGGGGACGGCAGGAACCTGCTGGCAGCGGGGTGGGTAGGAGCGCTGCCGGGAGCCCCTCACCCCGGGGTGGGCACAGCCACGATGCTGTGCCACCCCCGCTCGGTGCCATTGCCCCACACCCTCCCCGTTGCCCCCACGCTGTCCCCACTGCCCCCACGCTGTCCCCAGCCCGTTGCCCCGCACTGCTCAGGGTCACCAGCGGGTGCCACAGGGCAGCCGGGGATACGGGGGGCACCTGTGGTCGTGGGGTGTCGTGGCTCGCCAGTGCTGGCAGCGCAGACCCTTCTCGGTCGTGGCCCGTGTGCCGCGGTAGCTGGTGCCATCGGCCACGATGCAGTCCCGCAGGTAGTCTGGGCAGAGCCGGGCACCGTGTCAGGACCCCGGGGCCGAGCCAAGGCAGGTGGGCAGCGGGGAGCCCCGCACCCAGCCTGTGGTGTCCCCATGCCCACCCGTGGCGCCAGCCCACCTTTCTTCTGGTACAGGTCGTAGTGGATGTTTTTCTGCAGCTGGACGTGGGGCGAGTGCTGGGTCCAGGGCAGCAGCTGGCACAGCTGGCTCTGCCGGTCGTGGTGGAAAGCCCTGGGAGGCACAACGCCATGGCACCGTGCGGGGCCAGGAACCCGCAGGGGGCACACGCACGTGGGGGGGACCCAGCATCCGAGCGGATGGAGTGACCCCGGTTGCCGTGGCCCCCTGCGCTCCCCGGGGGCACCGCACCCCGCTCACCGGCAAGCCGGGCTGGTGGCACAGCGCTGGGCACACTGGTCGGCAGAGCCCCGCTCCTCCGGCAGCGGCGGGGGCGGCTCCGCGGGCACGGCCAGCAGCTCGGTGGCTCGAAGGCGCTGGAAGTCATTGAGGGGCGAGCGGTGGCCTGGGGAAGGTGGCAGGAGCTCAGCGTGCCCACGGAAGGCCACAGCGGGGACACCCAGGCCCCACGGAACGGGGGACCCCTGCCCCACGGAGCGTGGGGCCCGTGTCCCGTGGAGCTGGGGGGGGAGGGTTTCCCTGCCCTATAGGGTGCTCAGCACCCGCCGCAGCCCCCCAGTTCCCGCTACCCCCCCTTTGCCGCGGGACAGGGCAGTGGCCGGCAGGCTCCTGGCCTGTCCCCAAGGCCTCCCCAGGCCCCGCTCCTGCCCCACGTCCTCCAGCCCCACGGCAGCCCCACGGCGGCCCCACGGCGGCGGGGCCGGGGGCCCTACCTGAGCCGAGGGCCACGGCCAGGGCGAGCAGGACCCCCAGCACGGGCTGCATGGCGGAGGCCCCCCACGTCCCCGGGCCGGAGGTGGAGCGCCGGGCTGGCCCCGGGCAAATATTTGCCGGCGGACCGTGGGCCAGGGTCACCCCGCGGCGGGGCCGCACGGGGAGGGGGGGGGCGGAGCCTGGCAGCGGTGGGCGGAGCCTAGCGCACTGGGGGCGTGGCCTAGAGGACAGTGGGCGGGGTTTAGGACGCGGGGGCGTGGTCTAGAAGACAGTGGGCGGGGTCTAGAGCGTGTGGGCGGAGCTTGAGGCGGGGCGGCGGGGAGGGCGGGGCGGCGTGGGCCGGCGGCAGGGTGAGGGGGGGGAAAGAGGGGGAGTGGGCCAGGTGGGGCGGGGCGGAAGGGGGCGGGGCGTAGCGCGGGGCGGCGGGCGGCGATTGGCGGCGGCGCGCTCGTGCCGGCGGTTGCTAAGCGCCGCTGCGCCCCGCCCCCAGGTACGTGCCCGCGCGGGGTCGCGCTCGCGCCGCCCGCTCGGTGCGTCGGGGCCGCTGGCGGCGAGAGCCGGCGGGGAGCGGCCTCCGGGCCCGGGCCGTCAGCACGGTGAGGGGCCGCGGGGACCGGGACGGCGGGGGACGGGGCCTGGCCTCCGTCCGGCGGCGCAAGGGGGGCTGCAGCGGCACCTGCCGGGCCGCCCTGCCCTTGGCCTACCGGGCGGGCCGGGAGCGGCGGCGCGGCCTGGGTAGCGGTGAGGCGCGGCGCGGCGGGCCCGGGCCTCCCGGTGCGCGGGCAGCGGGGCGGCCCGCCGCCGCCGCTGCCTCAGTCCCGCCGCGGCCTGGCGGGGCCGCGAATGGACGGCGGGCCGGGCTGGCGGTGGGGTCGCCGCGCTTCCCTCCTCCCCGTTGTTTTCCCGCCGCCCGGTGCCCAGCCCCCGCCGGGTGGGACCGTCCGGGGACCACCCGGGGTCTGCGGGCGGGGAGGCGGAATGGGCCTAGCCCGCGGCACCGGGCGGCTGGGCCGGGTTGGGCTGTAACCGGGCGAGGCGTGGGGCGCTCCGGTGCAGGCGCCGGCGGGAGCGGCCCAGGTGGCGGCAGCCGGTCCCGGGATGTGCCGCGGTTTCCCGGCGGTGGGTGCCGGAGCCTGTGGGGCCGGGGGGGGAGGTCCCGGCGGGATGATGTGGGGCGGCGGCTCTCCCTGCTCCCCGGGAGGGAGCGCAGGTGAATTTCCCGGTGTCTCTCCGGGCCCGCTCCCCTCGCCGTCCCGGGTGGGGGTGGCAGGGCAGCCCCCCGGCTCCGGGACGGGGCGGGGGGGGGGCCGGGCTAACTGTGGGTCCCTGCCCTGCCAGCGTGACTAACGGCAGAATCTTTTCCGGGCATAATAGACCCACAGTTCAACTTTTATCTCCAGTCAGCCGTGCGGGTGACTAAAAGCCAGTAAATAAATTCTGCTGCATAAAAAAAAAAAAAAAAAGGGCATAAATGCAGAATATTCTTTGTGACCCTCCCTGGCTCCTCAGAAGCAACAGGCTGCGGAGCGGCTCGCCCAAGTCTCCATCAAGTCAGCGGGTATGAATTTAGCAAGTTTTGCCCCGGGCTTGCAGGTTGTAAACTCCCCGTGGGTGCTTTTAGAGCTTATCCTGGTCTCCGCTGCTCGCGGGACGGGAGGGTGCGGGCAGGGGGACGTGGGAGCTGAGTGGCAGTCGCTCCCCGAGGGTGATGTGTCTCCCTTGGTTCCTGCAGCTTTGGGCTGGTAGGCTTGGGAAAATGGCACTGACACCGCTCACCGGTCCAGAATGAGACTAAAATCTTCTGGTTTTGTATAAAGTATTTGCCAATCTTCTCTCAGCCCCTCCAGGCAGGGGTTTCTTTCAGCAGCCCACTGCTGTTACAGGATGGACTGCTAGCGTCTCTTGCCCTGGGAACACCATCCTTGACAAAATTATTATTTAACTTTCTATATGGAGTGTTGCCTCTTCCCATTTTTAGCTTTACAGATTCCTTTCCTCGCTTTAAGAAGTTTCTAATTCAGCAAAGGTTTCTTCGCTCAGTCTCTGCCGCTATTCCGAGCATCCTAAACCACTTATTCATTCTTCCCGACGCTTGTCAGTGCACTCTTCTATCCTAAATATAGGGTAGTATGCCAACGGCAGAAGCTTGAGAGCGAGCTGAAGTGCTGGGAACACCACTGTTTACTCAGAGGAGTAATCAGCAAAGCCTGGCTGATTCCAGGTCGCGCCGTCTTCTTGCTGCAGGAGTTTGCCCTCACTTCTTTGGGAGCAAACTCTTGAATAACTAGGAGATGTTGTCGATGGCACATACTAGCTTAGAAATACCCGTTTCTTTCAGGATCGTGTAAGCTGAGTTGTAAATTCTGCTTGATTGCTGATATTAGGCCTGGAGAATTGGCAAAAGCTGTGGGGCTGATATCAGTGTTCTGTGCCTTGATTTTTTTTTTTCCAATAGGTTTTGTATGGGATTCGTTAACTCCAAGCACCTCTCTGCTTTTAGAAATGGCTGGTAGTCACTGCTAGCTTGAGTGCTGCTTGTCCACCTCTTTCTCCTCGCGTCTGTCACTGCCCCGTGTGCTGGGCTCGGTTGCTACGAGGAATGAAGGAGGAGTCGTGACAGGTAGAGTGAGACCTCTTGCAGGCTTCAGTTGGTAACACGCGTGGTTAGAACTGCTCAAAAGCTCTGACCGTAGCTTGTCTTCCACGGCCGGCTGGTCGGGAGGAATTCTCCCGTGTCCCTTGTCGGCGGAGCTGTACGCTGGCAGCATCGGTGGAAATGCTGCTGCGAGCGTGCCAGCCGACCAGCCCAAGAAGTGCTTTGCACTAAAAAACAGGGGTCTTGCTCGGGTCTGATGGAAGAGAGGGCTTCAGTGGCTTCAGTGTCCACGGCACAGGTGTGAGACGCTGCCTGGTGTCAGCCAAGCAGAGAAGGTGTGATGGTGCTGCCCTGGCAAGGGGTGGTGTTTCTCAACAGCAGGAACGGTGTCTCCTTGCCTTTTCCATGTTCCCTGGACAGATAACAAGAGAGATTGTCCTGGAGAGGCACCAGGGTGCCGTGCCAGCCTGGGGAGGAACTCCAGCTGATGGCAGTAAAACAGTCTGTCTCTTTTCGGCAATAACAGCAATCCGAAAAGTTTTGTTGCGAGGACGGTTTTGGGTGGTTTGTGCCGTTCCTCCTGTCAGCTGAGGAGTAGTACGGAGGATTTGATTCTAGTAATGATTAATTTGAATGAGGAAAATGCGAGCTCTGAATTCTCCTTGGGCAAGCAGGGGTCACGTAAATAAATGCCTCTGGCATTCTTTGTGGCCCTTGTAGACTGTCTACCAATTACTTCTGGTCTCTTGCTGAATCAGTGGGAGTCTGTCGCTCCTTCAGCTCCGAGTACTTGGGCAGTGAGTTGGGTGAAATACAGATAAACACAGTTGGGTTGACCTAACGTATCTGAGCCCTTGGAATGCTGAAAATGTTTGTTCTTAGGATGTTTGTGCAGTCTGGAGAGCTCTGTACCTTAAACCCGATTCGCAGAGGACTGTGACCATGTTTAAACTGTGAAAAATAAAAGATCAACCCGAAGAACCTGTGCCTTTAGGGCTTGTTCTGTGAGATTGAATGAGTTTGAGCGAACTACTAAGCTGCTGCTGGACAAGAAGTTAATGTATTAACCTGCATGAATACACTAGGTAGGTGTGCTTCCTAGTCTAGTGCCTTTCTCTGTCTTTGTAGCTCCCTGCGCTTTTCCCTTGGTTTAAACTGTCTCTGGTTCAGCTTTTCTGGGATAAAATTTTAGCTTGCCATTGGCAAAGATGGTTGTGTATATTTGATGTTACTGCTTCTTTTGTCATTGTGTTTTTCATGAGCCTCCGAGCTGATCTGCTGGGCAGCGCTGTCCGAAGGATATTGTCCAAGTCCCCTGGCCAGGCAAGCTTTGGGGACTTGCTGGGCTCATGAGCTGATCGCCTGGGGATCAGCAGAAAGTTCCCTGGCTCTTGTGCGTGGTTTGTGAGCTGTTCTGGGTGTCTGAGGAGGAGGCAGGGCAAGGTGAGGGGCATGGCTTTGTTTGGGGTGTGGGGAGGCAATGGGGGCCTCCCTCGTCTGTCGGCGGTGACTTGCTCAGATGGGCAGATGTGTCTTGAAACCACAGCCTGAATTAAAGCTGAAGCTTCTTGCCTGAAGCTTCTGCCTCAGTTATTAGCTGGGGTGCAAGCAATGTCATGCACCCTGTTTTCCTGAATGCCGTGTCCTGCTCAAGGTCACCTCGGTCGGACAGTGCTGGTTTCCGGGAGCCAGGCTTGATGCACACAAGGAAATTCCCCCAAATCTCTGCCGATGCCAGCAGTGCAGCCTTACAGCTCTTCCACATCCAGGGTCCTGTTCCTGGGCAATGCTCTGGGCCTCTCCACTGAGAGCTTGGAGGAGGCCACTGGGCTGCCACGACTCCTTACGGTGTCCCTTGTGTATGTCTTAAGTGCAGAGAGCTCACAGTGCCCCCCCAAACCTTAACACAAGGGGAGTGGAGCACCCCTCTTATGAAGAAAGGCTGAGAGACCTGGGTCTGTTTAGCGTGGAGAAGAGAAGACTGAGAGGGGATCCCGTCAATGCTTATAAACATCTAAAGGGTGGGTGTCAAGAGGATGGGGCCAGACTTTTTTCAGTGGTGCCTGGTGACAGGACAAGAGGCAACGGGCACAAACTGGAACACAGGAAACTTATTTACTGTGAGGGTGCCAGAGCCCTGGAACAGGCTGCCCGGAGAGATTGTGGAGTCTCCTTCTCTGGAGATATTCCAAACTTGCCTGGATGTGTTCCTGCCCAACCTGCTCTGGGTGACCCTACTTTGGCAGGGGGGTTGGATTAGATGATCTCCAAAGGTCCCTTCCAACCCCTACCCTTTCTGTGATTCTGTTGGGTGGCCCCCTGAGCTGTGTCACTGCCGGGCCACATCAGTCCTGACGCCAATGCCACCATGGCCATCCCGCGACATCGAGCAGCAGTGGGTGAAGTACATGGGACAACTGAGCTTTTGTGAGGCTTGCTGCTGCTGTTGGAGAGAATTCCGACCTCCAGACACACAGCTGTGGTGTTTGCAGACTTCTTGCTGAGCTAATCTCTTTTTTTCCTGGGTTAACTTTCTGCAAATTAGTAACCTGAATTGTCCATGGAAGGAGCTTGTAAATGCCCCAGCCAGAAGGAGCTTGTCAGCACCGGTGTAGAGAACTCGAGGCCCAGCCAGGAGAAGGAGGGAGAGGTGGGCATGGTCTCCATGCTGGAGAGTGGTGAGTTAGCTCAGGATGAGTGGTTGCCTCAGCCAACTTCATGGCTTGATGCTCTTAAAAAGGCCCTTCTCTCTCCCTGCTTTCAGCTGTGCCCTCTTGCCTCCTCCCACGTGCCAGCTGTGGTGCTGAGCTGATGCACTGATGAACTGATCCTGCTAAGCTGGTGTAAAATTGTTCTTTTTTCTTTCAGTTGGACCACTGGCTTAGCAAAGTGGGCAGGAGGGGAGTTGGACCATCCTCGGAGGCAGGGAGCTGTTGTATCAGCAAAGGGATGATGCTCTTAGCCATGACAGATATTTTCTTCCTCAGGGTTGAGTTGTCTCCCCTGGTTTCACTGGCCTGCAGGTATCCTCTCGGCCTGGAAAGTAGTTCCTGATGGGATTCAAAGTACATTATCTCTGGCAGACCTTCACATGCAGAAGGTGGGGCTTGGAAACAGTGGTAGAACTTGTCCCAGCCCCACAGGTGGACAGTGATCAGCTTTGTTTCGGGTTTTTCTTTAGGGAAAAAAAAAGGCTTCTGGGCCTGACCTGTAAAGAGATATTTAAATGAAGGTTTCCACTGATGAGTTCTCCTTTCTCCCCCCGGTGCTGTGGTCTCACCACAGTGCTTATTCGTGGAATTTGTCATCACTGGAACCGCAAATAAGGGTATTGTGTGTATTTTCTGCTGTGCTTTCTCAGAAGGGCTCAATTCATAGAGGGTTATATAGGCAGCTCCAGAAATACTTTAGATCTTGGCTCCTCAGAGCTTTCCAACAAATTGGCTTAGAAGCCTCTCCGTGCAATACTTGATTTTGCAAATACTCCTCAGTAAGGACCTGACGGGCGGCATTCCTCCCCTCCCTCCTCAGGGGCTGAAAAAGTGATTATGGGAGAGGTTTCAGTTTACTCTAGCATAGTTACAGGTCACGCGAGCGCCGAATGCATATAGGGCATGAATTCACACTGGGTCTTTTCTGGTTTTTTTTTTTAAACTAGATTGTACATTTAGACTTCAGAAAGCTTAATCTTCTGTGAAGTGTGTTCCTTAAGGGTGGGGATTAGCATTCGGTAATTTTGAGGAGAGTTTCCAGAAGCAGATACCGATCATTTTATATCAGTCCCAAAGGCTAGGGATTGATTTTCGGATGAGCTTGAGTGAGAAGAGGCTGGGCTGTAGTCTGAACCAGCAGTTCCCCACTTGAGTGCTGACTTGTGACAAGTGATGTGAAAGCCTCGTGCCACTGTCACAGCTTCACGTCGCGACCTGGGGGCTGTCTGTTCGGTTGGCCCTTTGCTAGGGTGGCACTGCTTGTCACTGAGACTTCTTCCCTCTTTTCTCGTCCAAGGTCAGCCCCCAGATGGACTCTACCAGGCTCTTTGGGAAACGCATCTCTTCCCAGAGCTCCTGTGAAGCCCTAGAAGGATTTCCTTGTGCGTGTGGCTTCTTTGGGGCTTTTTGATTACAGGGCAGAGGGACTAAGAGTGGTTGATAAAAACAATCCCTGTCTCTGGTGTTGGGTTATTCAGCAGTCCAGGATGCTGTTCAGATACCACTTTAATCAGAACGGAAACAGTTGCTGAGTTTTCCCAGTGTGGCTTCTGTGCCTCTCCCATGAACTTATTCTCTAAAGCAGCCCTTCAGTACTGGTTTCTAGCTGAGAGTTTCCTCTACAGCGAGGAAAAGTTTTCATCAGGCCTTCTCTAAATATCGCTGAAGTAATGGTGTAGAAATGCAAGGTGAGATCTTTTGTCAATTTTGTGCTGTGGCTCCTGGGGTTCCTACAGGAAGGTCTTACACAGGTGTGGGCTCCTAGGTGGGTAGCGAGAGGCATTTGGAGCCAGGAGGCAGGAAGAGAGATGTGTCTGTGCTGATACTGAATGCTTTGGGGCTTCTTCCTCTTAAGGAGAAGACCTTTCCTCTAGATCTGCTTTCGCTGAGGATACTTTGCTTTCCCCCAAGTAAGGGGTTCTTATAATAAGGTGGTCCCGCAGCCACCTACAAATACAGAGTTTGGTGCCAGTGGAAAATCTGGCATGATGATTTTAACATTGGGATTGCCATGATTTGAATATTGGAGGCTGCAGTGATTCCCGGGTCATGTCCTTTAGACTTTCTAGTTAGGTCTTGACATCCGCGGAGCGTCTGAGCTCTGTGTGCTGTAGGAGCCGATTCCTGCATGACAGACCACGCATGGTGTTTTCCCACCCCAAAGGAAATATTTCCAGTGGAATTTTTATGATAGTGCCTGGGGCCTTGCATTAGAGAATGAAAGGTGATTATTCTAAAACCTTCTCTGAATTAAACTTTGCTGGATCCTATCGGGAGGATACAGAGAGTCAGTGTAGCTGTGTCTCTTTTTCTCTAAAAATTAGAATTCCACCTCAGCAGACACGGGGTAAAGACTAGCTGGAGCCGAGGGTGGGACCGCGCCAGTTCAAAGGGAGAATCTTCCTCTGGTATTTTTCCTAAAATTCAAAAAAACCCCTTGCCTCTCTGCTCCCAGAAATTCTCAGCATCCCCTACACGCTGTACAGTAACGCATGCTTTAAGACATGTTGGAAAGTAGTAATTTCAGCAGGACTGGCAACAACTGAACTTAACAGGCACTGAACGGTCTGTATCGTTGGTTTCATCAGTCCTCGCACCGAGTCCGTGTCCAGCTTCTGCCAGGTAGTGTTTGTGGGCAGGATCCCTCTTGTGCGGGTGTGTAAGTGGCCCTGTGAGCTTTGGAGTGTGGTCACGACGCAGATCTGTCCACCCGACGTGGAATAAAGCATCAAGGCAGTAAATGTTATCTTTAATTAGCGTCCAGGTCAGATCAGGTGTTTTTCAGGCTGGGCGCGAACGTTTTTGTTGGTGGCAGTAATGCAGAAGCGATTTGGGCTAACGATCTAACGGTAATCTAACGTAAAGGTCTGTGCCATGGCGCTGTGGGGTTTTGCACAGTATCAGTTTGGTTCCCTGGAGTGAGTTGTTTGGCCAAAATGTGAAACTTTATGTTCTGTGCCTGGGGATTTTTGTGCTTCCGGCGGCGTTTGTAAAGCTGGTGCTTTCTGTTTATCCGTACACCAGCAGCCTTTTGCCAGTTGCTCTTTCAGAAAACACTTTATCACGTCTTAGAATAAAATTGTGTTTGAATATCAGGGGTCAGCCTTTAGGGAGGTAAGAATTTTGCTCTCCTGAGAATAGCAGTTGCTGAGAATAAATAACAAATCCCTTTCAGAAACGCACAGAGGAAGCTTAAGCGACATGTTGTAACGGTACTGCATGCAAAACCCCACGAACCCTTGGTAGTAAACTGTTTGCAAGAAAAATACAAGAATAGGGCTTTACAGCCTCATGAAAACTTTGTAATCGAAGCGGAAAAAAAGGGCTTCATTTGCTACTGGCAAAGAGGTAAAATTGTATATTGTGAACTTAAAAAAGCATTGAGAAGGCAGCGGCGTTCCCCTGTGTGGTAATGGTGATAAGCCGGGATAAAAGTTGAGTGGGATTCTACCTGCCGAAAGTGGCAGTGAAGCGCTTCGTGATTACCATGGCTAATTTGGGCGTGAGAAGGTTTACTTAAAAGCCTCCATCAGAGGTGGACCGGTCTACAAGCTGGTGCTCCAGACCTGTGATGTGGTTTAGTCACCACCCTCCCCTCCAACCCGACGTCCCAGTGCTGGTACCACAGTGCTGCCCGTCCCTTTATTCCTAAAAACTGGAATCCCGACCTTCCTCTTCTTTTTCTCTGCCACGCCGGGTTCTCGTGCTGCTATGCCAAAGCCTGTGCCGTGCTCCCAAAATGTCCTAGTCATTTGGGTTGGGTCAAGTGGAAACGGTACAACTGCTTCTCTCCAGCCATGGTGGGTCGGAGTCGGGACCTGCTGGGACAGGTAGGGCTTGTTCATCGCTCGTTATCTTTTGGTCCACAAGCGGGATGTGGCTGTGAGCTCAGCCGGCTCTGGCAGTTGGCCGGGGCCGTCCCCGGGGAGCGGGGCCATGGTGTTGTCCTGCCGTCACAGGAAGAAGCTGTTTCCTCCAGACCTCCCTGCCGCATCCTGGCGCTGTGTGCGCTTCGCTCCGGTGGGATCCCGCTCTCCGGCCCTTTTTCTCTTCCCTGAATTGCAGGCTCCTAAAGCTTCCCCTGCAGGTGCGTAACTTTGTATGGGGAGCTTAATCCTGCTGACTTCAGGTAAGCCTTTTTGCACCTTTTATGGATTTTTTTATAGTCTGTTCACACGCTGTGTGAAAACTGTTGCCTTGAAATGATGCTCCAGCAGATCGTTTGAGGCAGCTTCTCCCCTGCTCCACAGAGAAAAGCAGAGAACAGAGGAGGCAGTGAGATGTAGGATTTGATTCTTCCTGAAGTTAAGATCTGCAAACGGGGGCAGTTCTGCCCTTTGTGCCTTGGCCACACATACCTGCGTTTTGTGGTGAGTTGGTCAGCTCGGATCCTGCTGGAAAATCAATCCACCGCCAGCATGAGGAAGATCACAGAGAGCAAGGCTGGGTGCAGAGCTCTTCCCTGCCAGTGTCTTTTGGACTGGTGTAGTGTGTGGCTTGGTCACTCCAGCTGAGAGCCCAGGGAAGAGCGCTTCACGTGCTGAAGTCCTATTTTTCTGGTCATATATGGGAATTCAGTCTCCCTGGGCAAGTGTTTAGGGGTGGGATTCTTCTTTAAGCAGTGACTTAAGATGATGATTCTTAGGGAATTCTGCGCAGCTGACTCTAAACCCTGTTTGGGACCAGCAGTCGTAGGCTGTGCCAACTGGAAAAGGTCAGCTGAAGCTGGGAACCGCCTGGGCACACGGCTCGATGTCTGGGTTTGGAGCGAGGAAAAGCCACCCTCGGTATCAGTAGAAGCAGATGGCTCGGCTTTGCAGCCAGGAGTGATCCAGGAGCAGACACCTTTCATTTCCCAGCTTGTCAATGTCTGCTCTGGTGGGTTCAGGGCACGTACAGAAGCTTGCAAACACGTGGTTCCACATCTCAAGAGAGCAGAGAAGCTGCCCACTCCCCACTGGGAGGGAAGGAAGAGTCTTGGTGGGAAACCTGGTGCTGTAAATCTACTCTATGGAGATGGGCTTGAGGACGGGCTGGAGTAATTGAAGGGGCCAGTGTCCTCCTGCTTGGGCTTTGTGGTAGCAGCTGGCTGAGCTGATCTGCAGAGCACTTTTAAAGGCAAACAGTTGTCCTGTTCACCTCATTCCTCCCCGATGGGGAGGAATTACCTGTGTCAGCAGAGCTGGGAAGTTATTTTTCTTCAGGCTTGGCTGGGAGGAGTACACATTTGAACTTTTCTGGGTGTAACTAGTTAAAGATCCTTCTGGAGCCGAAACAAGGCAAAACATTGCTGCTCCCCGTGTGGGTGGTGATCCTGAACGGAAGCGCAGTCCTTTTGGGGGGGGGAAAAAGGGGCTAGAGCAGCAGCCGATGCTGCCGAGCAGACCGCGTTGTTGCTCCGGCTTTTTATCTCCGGCTTGGTCTCCTGGACTCAAACAAGTTGGCGATGAGGAGGCCCGTTTGTGCAGGAAAAGAGGTCTTGCAGCAGCGTCTCCTTCCATTTGCTGTTGGCAGGCTGCGGAGCAGTCCCTTGCACAGAAAAGCATCACATGAGAAAAAGCATTTA
Source organism: Calidris pygmaea (assembly GCA_003697955.1). Classification (NCBI taxonomy): domain Eukaryota; kingdom Metazoa; phylum Chordata; class Aves; order Charadriiformes; family Scolopacidae; genus Calidris; species Calidris pygmaea. Next base: position 180,011 of record QJSC01027312.1, on the reverse strand, counting down.
ATGTATTTTTAGATGTCTTTTAAAAAGTGGCTTAGTGGCTGAAAAGCAACCTGGCGTCAGGTCACTCGCCTGCTTGCTGCGGTTCGCCCAGAAGTGCTGGAGTGGACTCTTGATGTGGAATAGATCCAGTGGGAGACTTCTGCTGTAAGGGAATTGCGCTGCCGGCTACCAGGATGCAGCTGGGCTGTGGGAGGTGGCCCTCGCTGTCAGCATGGGCTGCTTAGACGCTGGTGTGGACAATAGTGGGAAATGAACGGGGAGATGTCCAGCTGAAACCAGTTTAATTTCTTTTTCCCTTTATCTTTTGGAATCGTTTGGGTTTTCTTTGGCAACTTTGTGCCATGCTCTTGCACGGTGTGGATTTTTACAGGGCTCCAACTTGGCGTGCTTGGCTTCTCGGTTGGTTTGGGCTGGTGGTGCTGGCAGAAGAGGTCCTGCCTTTTGCTTGTACTGGTGCAGGAGAAAAGAGAAGTGGGCTTGCAGACTCTGCATCCCGCCAGGAAGCTGAGCCAGGTGGAAACTGGCCTCTTGGTTGTCTCTCGCTGGGTTTCTTTAATGCGTGTCGGTTCCCCAACCCCTTCTCCGTGTGGCTGTAACGCTTGTACCAGCACAAAGGGGAGAGAGGACTGGGATGGAGGGGTGGAAATGCTTCCTCTGGAAGTAACACAAGCTTTAAGAGGACTGGGATGCTCCTGGGGGTCTTCAAGCAGGTCAGGGCACATCTGCCTTGGGAAGATGAGTCAGGGAGAAGGTACAGCCCTTCCTTTCTCTACAGAACATTGAGTTTCCACGTCTTTGCCACCATGGGAGAGTGCGTGCTGCTCATGGGTCCCGTGTTGCCTGGTCTCCTGAGATCTTTGTGGGCCATTGAATAGGAGGAAAAGTGCACGGAGTAGGAAGGAAGCGTGATGCACTGCATCACCTCGCGTCAGGGACGGGAGTATCGCTGTAAGGTTTGCGTTGGGGGGGTGGAAGTACAAGCTGAAATCCTGGGTTGCACATACAGGATGAGATTATTGGTGTGTCAGTTGTTTGGTGGCTGGGCTGTTACACCAGTGCTTATCAGATAAAAAGAAAATGTATTTCCAAGAGTCCTGCCCTTTCAGAATAAGCTAAAAGAACGGGAAGCGGTGGCAGGTGAGGAGAGCAGGGGACTGGAGAGAAGTCTCCTTTAAGAGCAGCAGTATTTATGTAACAGCTAGCACAAAATATTAATGTAAATAAGAAAAGCTGTGATTTCTACCTTGAAGCATCTGGTGAGGTGACTTCAGTGATAGTGTGTAGGCAGGTGGGACGAGAGAGCTGGAAAGTGCCAGATCGCTCTCCTTGTTCTCTGAGATGGTTTTGACCATGAATGATGAAAGTCTGTGCATAACAACAGGAGGAGGAAGCCAGGCAAAACCTGGAAAAGGTGCACTTTCTTCCTCATTTATTTGCTAGGGTGCTTCATAATGGGAAGCAATAGCTGGGGGGAGACTATGGGTCTCCCATCTCTTGAAGTCTTCAACTCAAGATTTGCTTTAATCAAAAGTGAAGGAAACTTTCGGGACGTCTCATTTAGGTGGTAGCCTTGAATGTGGTGCGGGCATGTTTAAGAACACAATCTAAAATATAAATGTTGAGCTTTTCAATATGACCAGCTAAGCTAAATGTTTATTTAGCAAGCAAATTTGTTTTTCTTGTCCCTGTCACTTAAAATGAGTGCGGCTGTGCTAAGGGCTCTTCTGAGATGCGGCTGCCTCTCGCCCAAAGCCCCAAATCGCTGCTTAATTTATGCCACCTCAATTTGAGCCCAGGTTTCTGGAGGTGAATTTTAATGGCCGGAGCGGAGCTTGGGCTGGAGCGCGGTGTTTGTCGGTGGGTATATCGGCAGAGGTGGGCTCTGGGGGTGCCACAAAACCCGTTGTTGGGGGGGGGTTTAAAGCCTGGTGTGCGCTCTCGGGCTGCGGCGAGGCGGGAGAGCACGGCAGCGGACGGACGGACGCATGTGCCGCTGTCGGGACTGCCTTGTAGGGAGATGTGCCGGCAGCCCGGGACCTTCCCGTCCCTCCGGGACCGGCTGCCGGCCATTTCTGGGAATGCTCCTGGGGCCGGTGGCTCCTGCGATCTCTGCCTGCGGGGCTGGGGACGTGTACGCCTGGCGTTTTGCCTGGCACGCCTTCCAGTGCATGTATAAATACCAGCAGGTTTCAGATGCGTTGCAGATTCTCCTACGGTCTTTTTTTTTTTTAAAGCCCGAGTCATAAATAGGTTGGTGCTCGTTTGTGGGTCCGGCTGATCTGTCATTAGAAATGATGTAATGATTAAACTCAGTGTCGTGACGGCTTTCCTGCGGTGCTGCTCTCCTAGGTCTTGTTTTTCTCTTCTCTTCAGGCCTGAGCATCGCGGGTGCGAGGTGAGATGCATTGTGGCCCAGGAAAAAAAAGTTAATTTAGCAGACTTTGCTACGGGGTGACATTTCTTAGGGTGAGCCAGACTGGCCCCGGCCTCTCTTCTCTCTCTTGATGCAGGCGCTGATTGTGCTCGCTCCGCTTCCCGGGGAGCAGCACCGCTCTGCACTACATTTTATAGTTAATGCTCTTTGGAATAAGTGTCATTCAAAAACTATCCAGCCAAGAAAGAGCACAAGATGTAATTCCAGTGATTTTTTTTCTTTTTTTTTTTTTTTTTCCCCAAAGGACGGTAGTTTCTATTTAAAGGAATTGGCAGTGGCTGGCCTTTAGCCCTGGGCGGGAGATGAGCTTTGAGGCTGTGTCCCTTTGCTGCGGGGCCGAGGTGGGTTTCTGAACTCCTCCAAACGGCACAGACCTCAAATCAAGACATTCCTTCCACGTCTGGTATTTTTATAGTTAACCTGTGAAGCTTTTGTGTACGAGGCAGAGGTCCTGGGAAGGGATGAGAAACAAGCTATTTTTACTCCATCACAAATAGGGCTTGGCATGTTTATTTTAGACTCTGGAGCCGCTCAGGCCAGTGTGGGGTTTTTTAATAGTCTTCTGCTGTTACTGTCAGATTAAAAAAAATAAACTTGAACTCTGGAAATCACAGGAAAATAGTGTGCCCCCGTGTACTTGGCTCTGAGGAAGGTGCAGGGAGGAGTTGGTGGCATCTCCTGTGTCATGCAGCGCGTCGGTCTTGGGGTCTCCTGCATGTCAGGGGAGGCTTTGCTGAGCCACCAGCTGACGATGGACCTCGTGTCCTTCTGTTGCGTAAACTGCCTTGCTGGGTGTCCTAGCTGGATTTATAAAAGCCCCCAGCTGAATAACTCGAGGAGCTCTGGGGAGCAAGAGCAGAGCTTGGCCATTAGGTGAGCGATGCTGCAGCAGGTCATTGGCTGCCTCCTGCTCCAGAGAAGACTTGAGTTGCCAGGTCACAAGCATAGCTTTGAATCTTTTTTTTTTTTTTTTTTTTTTTTTTTGCTGTGGAGAAGTTCACCAGGCAGCGGGAGGTGAAATTAATGAGACTGGCTCATTTTCCTCCTGCCACCAGAGTCTGAAAGAGGGGAGGATTTAGGTCAGTCCTGCTCGAAGAGCAGGAGAACCCAAGGTAGGACCTGTCCCCAGCCCCACGTGGCCGGCTCTCTGGTCTTGCTGACGTGGTGTGGCTGAGGAGTGTCCCGTTAATTGCAGGTGTCCTTTACGCAGACACTTCAAACTTTTAAGCTCTTTATCCCGGTTTATTATTAGAAGCTATTAAAAGTGTGGCCAATGGTGTGTTCTCGCTGTGGTGGTGGCGGCGTGCGCGATTTTCAGCGGTGGGTCACAGCCTCTTCGTGTCGGGTGTTGTACAGACACGTAACACAAGCAGCCCAGGTTGCATCTGCCCACGCAGGCTTAGCCCAGCTCCTTTGCTGAACCAAGATACCTCCTTTGCTGAGCCCAGGTACCTAGAGAGCCGCTAGCCCAGGCCTCCAGACTGGGGCATCCCAGCTGAGACCCTGCTCTGGCCCAGCCCCTGTGGGGTGCAGGCTGGAGATGTCCTCCGGGAGATGGTGGTGTTTATTTTGAACCAATACTCAGCTGAGAAACTACTCAAATTACTGACATTTCCATTCATTCACTAGTAAACACCGCTGATGGTAATTTACAGGTAGAGCATTTTGCACCCTTACAACTCCAAAAGCTTGCAATTACTACTGCTGAATCTAACGAATCACACTACTGCTGAATTGCAAATTTGTCACTCTTCCTTCCCGTGCCATTTCATGTGAGGGTGTGAGTCCGTCCCAGTTTGCCCTCCCACCACCAGTCTTTTGGACGTGGATGGGGTAGAGAGTCCGGCAGGTTGTTCAGGGGAGCTCCCCTGTATCCCAGGAGGTTTCAGCCTGCACATCGGGGTCATGGCTGTCCCTAGGTGCTCCTGCTCATACCATAGGAAGATCTACCCTCCTTCATTCTTTATATTACATCTTATTCTCCTTTCTCTTTTCCTCTTATTTCTGGACCCATCTCTTCATTGCCCCCCCTTTCTCTGCCCAGACTTCCAAATCACAGCCCCTTATTACTTCTTGTTCATCAGTTTCAGCTCTGTTACGTCCATACCCAAATCTGGTGTTCCTCTTAGGCAATCTCAAACTTTTATAGTTGTATCACTGCTATGGTCATCTTGGTACACATGGCCTTGCAAGTCCCCACACCCCAAAGCTCCTCAACAATTAATGTGACACGTTGGGTACCCTGCACCTAAGATAGATGTCCCTAAGACAAATCACTCTCACAAATTCCTCTACCTGTGTCCATTGAAGTAGTTTCTTAGGTGTGGTCTGCTCACCAGTACAACATATTAACATTTTTCACAGTTTTTAGCTCTACCCAGCATCCTTACCATGGAGCCGTTAGAACTGCTGTTGTGGCTCCTTGCAGAGGTCCCAGCTAGCCATGACCAACGATGTTCCACCAGAACCTCCTGCTCAGAGCTGCCCCTGAAGAATTTACAGCCTGAGTTGTAAGGATAGGAAAGGAGATAGAGGGGTCATCTAGACTCATTCCCGCTGAACAATTACGGATTCCTCAACCTGATTGAGCTGGTAACTCGTGAGGCACACTGGCAAGCAGCTACCTGACCCAGCAGGCCTGCCTTCTCCCCAGCTTTCCCACAGGGCTGGTAGAGATGACTGTAGTACCTTGAGGGTGTTTTCCCCCTTTCAGGAGCAACCAAGAGCCTGAGGAGCTGAAGGTTTTGTGGTGAGGGTTGGTATTTCAGCTTGGTTCTTATCTGTTGGGTTGACTTAAATCTGGCTTTCAAAAATAGGTAAGGCAACCAGACTCAGAGTGTCTGGTCTGTTCTCCAAAGAAAACACATGCTTGGCCACAGCTGTGTGTTTTTTGGATTAAGCAGGCCTGGATTTATTTGCAAATATTGATATTTGTATACTGTAAAACATTGGAAATCTGTGCTCTGAAGGTTAAACTGCGTTCTGTCCGTATTTCTTCTGCCCAAGAACCCATACCCCTGATGGGATGGGAGCTTGGAGGGGCAGAGCTGGGGTGCAGGATCTGCCTTTAGCCCATACCCTGCTGTTTGCCAGTGCTTTGGACCTTCCAAAACCACAACTGCTGTGTCTGGATTTTCCCTTTCTGCCTGTCAGGCGGGAAGCTTTGGTATCCCTGTGTTTGGGTTGAAGAAATGCATGGCTCTAGATCTATTTGCAGGCAGGGCACACAGGTTAGGATGCAGGATGGCCCGTTTCCCCCACACACGTGCTGCTTTGCCCTGTCTTTAGAGGAGAAGGGTTTTTGGGGAGCTTTTGGCACGTCTGTGGTGCAGTTGGCTTGTTACGGGCAGTACTTGTGTCCTGGCAGCCGCGCACGCTGCTCCGAGGGGGCTCCCAGAAATCACTGCCAGTTGTATGTGCTGTGGCTTTGTCAATGACAAAAATACCTAATTCCAAAGAGAGTTTAGTCTGCATGCAGAATAACTAGTGTATTTTCTTTTGCTTATTGGCCTGTAAAAAAAAAAAACCAACAAACCAACACCTAAATTTGAAAATAAAGCCAATGTTGTTGGTTTGTGAACAAAGATGTGTTAATCCAGGGAATTCGAGCTTGATGTAGTGGTCAAGACTTAATGTTGTAACGCAGAATAAATGTGTTTTGTAGAAAAGCACCTGAAAAACCCCCAAAGATAATCCTATGCTATAACCTCGGTAACAGGGCACAGTTTTAAAAATCAGCAGCAAATTTAGCTGGCAGCCCACAGGTCTAAAATTTGAAGCGCTTGACTAATATAATGAGTTTTGAAACAAAAAAAATATACTTATTTATATAAAATATACTCAGGGACTGGAATGTAACTATAGTAATGCTTAAAATATCCCTGGAAGAGTTGTACGGCTGGTCAGTGTACGTTTCCCAAACTATTTTCGACTCTTCTGAAAGTTTCCATGGGTCTTTTGGAGAGCTTTTCCCCTGGTGTGCTGCACCCCTGGGCAGAGCCGGTGTGCCAGGGGGGCCGGGGGGCTCTGCCCTGAGACCCCCAGCACAGGATGCCCACTTCTTGTGCCCGGCAGTCCCAGAGTAAAGTGCTCGGAGGCTGGGGGGGCTGTGAGCCCCTTCCCCATCTGGCTGGGTCCCTTATCCCGGGACAGGTGCAGCTGCAGATTTGTCCTCCTTGTGCTGCCGGAGGAATTCACTCCTTCAGCCAAATAACTCGCTCCTCCTTTCCCGTGACAAGCCAGCCCTTGGTGAAATGACCCTTCCCAAGGTCCTCACTGCCTCGGGTTCTCTTTCCATGGCTGAGGGTGACCACAGGGAGTGAGCACCCCACCACGCACACTGGTCCTCCTAATGCAGCCCAAGCAATTGGCTTTATTTCTTTTATTTCCCATACTTGCTGCATTGGCTTCACCCAGGCTTTTCCCATCCTCATCTCCTGGTGCCCTCAAAACTGGGAACCCGTCGGGTGCATTTTTATCAACAGAATATCCCCCAACAGGCCACTTTTACCTCTTAAATAATCCTCTGGAGGAAGAGGAAGCCAGAAGGCTTGGGAACAGTGTCTACAACCACCTTATCGCTTACAGCTTCCAGACCTGGAAGGAGTTGAAATCAATGTGTTTTGTCGCTCCCACAAAATAAACAGCCTTGGCCAGGACTTTGGCAAGGGAAGCCGTGCCCGTCTTTCCGAGGCCGTTGTATAGTTTGCTTTCTGGGACAAAGGCTACTTAGACATCTGGATTGCATCGGGGATTTTAGGGGAAACATAAATTATTAGTTTGCTGTGAATGGAGAATGACTCTGATTGCTTGGCGAGCAGGCTTTCAACCAGCTCACTACTGCGCGGGCTAAATCCACGTTCTCCTGCTTGAAGCTGCAACTGCAGAGGCTGTTTGCCGTGTCCTGGGAACCCGGGGGGGGGGGGGGGGGGGCTGCACAGACCTCTCCCGACCTTCTGGTGCGTTGAGAAAACACGCTCATTTTATGGGCAGTTAATTTATAGAAAGTTCCTGTTTAAATTTCCTCCAAGAGCCGTAAAACCGGAGGACAGCTGCACCCATTAGCCGGCTAATCAAATGCTGCTCACACCTGGCTCGCCCTCCCTTTCCCCTCGCTGCTGCTGCTGCTAACTTTTGGCTCCTTCGTGAGACCGAGCGTGGGAGCTGTGGGAAATGCCCCCAAAAACTGGTCGGGAAGCTGCTCTGTGAAGTGGGGGGCTGGCCGGTTGCTCACGGTGTTCGGGGCGTCCTGCTTGTCCCGTGGCTGAGCTCTGAACCCCAAGAGCGTCCAGGGTAAGTCAGATTTTTTGTATTGCATCCACCCTGGTTTATAAAGGCACTGCTCCTGGTCTGCCTTAAGGGAGTGGTACATCACCAGCCCTGGATGGAAAATAACCACCCCTGCTCTGAAATAAAAAGCTGGTTTTGCCTTTTGCTCCTCTTCCTCCAGGCGCGGGGAAAGCTGCGTTTATTTCCTGCCCCCTTCTCCCTCCTTCCCCAAAGATGGCAGAGAAGCAACAACTCACAGACTTGTTTGCAGTCGTGTGTGTTCATCTTTCAGGGAAAGAAAACAGCTTTTAGATGGGTGCTGGGGCACCCGAACTCCAGAAACCTTGGCTCTGCCTTGGCTCCCTGCGGCAGCCCAGCTGATAGGATTTCAGTATGCGCTCTAATAAATTCCATGCTAATAGCTAATTTTGATCTAGTTTGACAGAGAGGTCGGGGTCTTAAAGACACTGAGCTCTTAAGAGTGCTCCTGGGAGCTGCTTTTTCCCTCTTCCGACAGCAAGCAGGTTCACGTTCCGCTCCTCTGCTTCCAGGCTCTGCTGTGGCTGTAAAGGTTTATTTTTCTTCACCTTCTTGCTGTGTTAAAACTAACTTTTATAACAGTTATAACTAACTGAAGAAAAGGAGGAACTTCCAGCCCGTGTCCAGGGCTGAAAAACAGAACTAAACTCCTGCTCCTTTACTCCCAGAAACACCAGTTGCTGCTCTGAACAGCCATCCTGCTGTCAGATGTCTATCTGTCCTGCCGGCTGTCTGTGCTCAGCCGTGCGTCTTTGCCCCTTTGGAGATGCTGGCATGTTTTCACCCTTATCTCCCTTTTATTCTAGGACCAGTGCAGAAAATTACTGTGGTGTGAGCAGCCGGAGGGTAGAGAGACCTTTCTGGAGCCCCCTGCTTTATCTGCCAGGAATTTAGTAAAGGTACAGAGGCAGGAATGAGCAAAGGGGAACACTCAGCACCCATATGTTTCTGAACCTGTGAGGGCTCCTGGAATAAACCCCTTCAGCAGGTTCCCTGATCTGATGCAAGAAAACTGTCTTTGGCATGCTCCAGGCCTGAAATCCCTCCGTTTTTGTTTAAGCTGGGGCCTGTTTCCCTCCCTTTAAATCTCCTCTGCAGCAGTTGATAAGCAGCCGGTCCCTTCTCAGGGAGAAAATGCTGCAGAAAGAAATGCCAGGAATGTGAACAGCAGGTGGGGACTGGCAGATGTACTTATCAATCACGGCAGGAGTGGTTTATTCCTCTAAAGAGCTACTGTTTGCCTCCGGCTCGGTTTGTGCGTGTCCTTTCCAACCCCCTCCAGCCTTTATTGGGGTTGGAGATAAGAACAGGGTAGTTTTCCCCACTTTTTAATTTTTTTTTCTCCTAGGGCATGGTACGGCTCCGTGCGGGACTCCCTGCTCCAGGAGGCCAGAAGAAGGGGGGTGGTGGAGGCGGACCCTCTTAGATGACGCTGGAAGGGTCACAGCAGCATACCTAGGAAATAACATGTTACATCTTGGGGATGGGCTTTGGGAAATCTTGCTTTCCCGTTGCCCAAGTAGAAGGCAGACTCGATTAGTTAATTGAATTTGCTGCTCTGTTGCTTTTCAAAACATGACTTCATATCTCAGAGGAGTCTGGAGTTATTTCGGTGGACAAAACCCTATTTTTAAGGCGGTGATACTTGGAGGAGATCACCTGCATTGACAAGTGAGAAGGCTCAGTTCCAGATTGCAGAATTGCACTTGCAGAAAGGGGAATGGGACCCTCTGGCCACTTGATTTTTGCTGCTGCTCCTGATTTTTCTTTTTTGACCACCTTTCACTTCATAGGGGGGTGCCTTTTGGTAGCAGGACAACCTGATTTACATGAAATAACAGGCTGAATGGCGAAAAGCTTTTATCTGTCGATCTCCAAGCAGCAGCTTTCCCCCGTGTGTTGGCAGTGTGTGTTACAAGCAGAGCAAACCTGCTGTCACAAATGACATTATGGGTGTTTTTCCCAGCCTCTGAGCTTTCATTCTGGCTGACGTGCTCGTGTCAGAATACGTGTTATCCCGGTGCTTCGGATCCACTCCAGTTCCATTTGCTGATCCTTGCAGAACCCAGAAGAAGCCGTAGACTCGATGGTGATGTGATTAGACCTCTCCTTAAATGACTTGCCAGGTGTTTTTGCTGGGTTATTCCAGCTGGTCTGGATAACGCTGTTGTCTGTAGTGCTGCAGGGCACCCATCTCCATCCAGCCTTGGTGATTTGCCTTCATCGGGACACTGCTGATGTAGATAGGTGATAACTTTAAAAAAAAAAAAAAGATATGAAGCGATATCTGCCCTGAAATCTCTTATAAGTTTTCCTTCAGATTGTTTCTTGGTTTTGTGACAGAGCAGCGTGAGAGAGAAATAGCTTTCCCAAGGAAGAAAAGCAGTGAGAAGAAGGGAGCAGGCAGTACCTCGGCACAGAATAAAGACCTGAGGAACCTAACTTTTTGCAGCAGCAAAATGTTCTTTTCAAACTCTGCTCGGACAGAGCACCGCCTTGCCTAAACAGGGCTTGTATTTGGGAGGTGCCTCCTTCAGGTTTTAAAGTAGTTTAGACTCTGGAGCAAAGGCAGCAATTCAGGCAGCGATGGTAATCAGGGTGTCTTTGCATTGCCACCCAACCGCATTCTGGTAGCACCTTGCCCATGGACTCAGCTGGAGGACAGCATCCTCTGCTCCCTGGGCCTGGACGTGGGTCAGCCGGTGAGTAACGCTCCCGAGGAGCTGCCTCCGAGTGGAATTACCCAGCGGAGGCTGGGATGGAGCAGGGCGTAGCGGCAGGAACCGGGGAATCCAGATGCTGTCAGCCCCTTAGCGCCTTCCTGAGAAGTTGCCTCCCAGTTGCAGTGATTTGGCCGGTGCGCCCTATTGCAGGACTTCCCCTCGTTAATTCCCTTTGGGAGTGGATTCAGTCTAAAACCCTGGGCGTGGGGGCTTTAGCTGCTGTGGCAGTTTTTCCTCCCCAGGCCTGTGTGGAGGAACAGGGACTGTCTGGGTGCCACCGGTCCCGCCACCCGACTGTCTGATGCTGGAGTTGCGTTTAACTCTTGAGGAATTTCCCATGCTGCGGCTCGGCCTCAGGCTTTGTTTCAGGTTCAGCCATTTCCAAGAGTTAAAGGATTAAAAAAAAACAAGAAGCTTTAAGCTGTCGGTATTTAAAAAACCAAACAGAACCAAAGTGCTTGCATTCAGAGGTACTTGGTGTGGCACAATGGCTGGAAGGTTGGCCGTCTGGTTGCAAGGGGATGTGCCATCTCCTCTCCCAGCAAAAACCACCCCGTATCTTGTGTATCTTATCAGGTTACAGGCGTCTGAAAGGCTCCCAGTTCACCAGTGCTTTGTAGACTTGATCTGCCAAGTGAAGGCTTTCAAAGATCCTATCCATACAGGGCCTCCTCCAGCCTGGGGGCCAGAGGGGCTGAATCATTGCTGGGGGTGGGAGGGAGGTGTTGCCACCAGCCCTGGGATCAGGATCCTGACAGCCATGGGTGGGTGAAAGACTTCTCTGTCTCTCTCTGAAGGCAGAGAGAACAAAAAATTGGAAGAGGGGTGGAGAATAGGAGTGAGCTGTGGTGCTTCCTGTGTCATGGTCAACCTTAATTCTCAGGTATTCTGACTTCTTTTTTTTTTTTTTTTTTTTTAACTCATTATTTGCAACCTTGAGGTTTTGGGTATTGTCTTTGTTACCTACAGCACCATCATATGGTGTTGGGAGAGGGGGGTTTAGGCTCAGCTTATAGCAATGAGCAAAGTTCCTGGCTGGCATAAGGTCTTGAGGAATAAATGAGAAGCAATTTGTCTTCTGCAGCTGTCCTGTCGTGGGAGGCACCGCTGTTATCGAAAGCTTTTTCCTGGGTTGTTTGGGTTTTTTTGTGGAAGGTGCTTCAATTCTGTAACCTGGTTTTGTTTGCTGTGGAATTTGCTGCAGTAGGATAGCGGAGGCTTTTGGAGGACAATGCTGAACTTATGATTATATTTGAGAAGTCTCAAAACTGCATCATTCTTGATCATTATAGCGTGTTTCTCCCTGCAGCTGCTGACCAGCTGTTGTCCTGCGTGGCTCTGGGAAGTGCCAGGTACAAAACTCTGCCTGAGGAGTTCAGCCTGTCCAGCAGAAAGGCTGAAAACGCAGCAAAGCTGCACTCCAGACCTTGTTTGAGCTGGAAGAAAATGCTTTCTTTGGGGGGGAGGGGGGGGGGAAGGATGGCAAATGAGTCTTGGCTACCTACAGTTTTAAAAATCACTAACTGCTTTGTCTGAAATACCTTCGTGATGTTGAGGAGGGCATCCTCTCCTGTCCGGTGCACAGCTGATGGTGGTGGAGATGTTGTGGTGCAGACAGGGATGTGGTCCGTGATCAGAGACCTGCTGAGTGAGTGCTTGGTGACTGTAACTAGTAAACCAGGTTATTTTTGGCATAGCTTCTCTGCTTTATAAGGGATGGACTGAGCTGCTAAAACCACATTTTTCCACTACAACTTGTTATTAAGCCTGGAAGAGGCTCAAGCACCAGAGTTGCTCTTCAGAGGTGGGTTGCTGTGGAGCTGGAGATTAACCCTGGCTGCAGTATAACTGGGTTGTTGTTTTTTTTTATTTTTAAACTTTAAACCTCGCCCTTCCAGGTGAGGAAATGGTGGTTGTGACCGGGTTTTGTACCTGGCTCTGCTGAATGACTTGTATGTCACCTGCCCACATCTAGATTGTTCTGCATCCTCCAAATGTGGCGAGGTCCAGCCTGATCTCAACTGAGACCTTGCAGGCCCTCTCTGAACCTACAATCTTTTAATGACAATAAGCCAAGGAAATACTGTATAACTGTGAAAGTAAAATAACATAAGCAAAGCGAAGCTTTGGTGCACGTAATTGGGTACCTAATTGCTGCGCTTGCCACCTGGGGATTGGAATTGCTCCTCTGCTCTGGAGGCTGAATGGGCCATACTGTGATAAGCAGTTTAATTGTTTCCCCGCAGCATCTGTGAAGCCAAGGCAAACTGAACCAGGCTGAAGGCACCTCCAGAGCTTTAACGGTGTCTCTGCCACTCCAAAACTGCATATTTTTTTTTTCCTGTGGCGCTTGAGCGTCTCCATACAGCCCTTATGCTCTCGCTGAACTGTTTACGTTCTCCTGGGCTGTTTGGTAGCAATCAGCTGTCAGGTTTTTCTGGAAAGCGTTTTGGATTTACTGAGATACAAGAACAGGCATAGGAATGTGTGTGAGCAGCAGGGAGAGTCCAGTGGGTGCTAGTAACGGATGCCCTCTTAAACTAATTACTGGGATTTGGGGATCACCTCCCTAATAAAGATCAGGTGAGTGCTGAGCAGAAATCAAAGCAAGGCTGAACTGGGGGGCTTGGATTCAGAAGAAAAGGCTTGGAGTGATTAAGGACAAATGTATTTCTCTGCTGTTACGCCTTCAGGAACACTTTGGACTGTTGTGGGTGGTTGTTGGGCTGGGAAGTGGGTCATCCTCATTTCTTTCTCAGGGTCAGCACAGCCTGTGCCTTGGGCTGGGCTCTGCTCTGGGTGCCCCGAGGCAGAGAAGACGGGATTATGGGGGTAAAGCTCAAAGTGATGAAAGCACAGAGGCACTGCTGTTGCAAAGGATTACAAACTCTTGAGTTCGCCCAACTTGGCTAAGAAATGCAGGCACGAAGGGGAGAGTGGTTTTTGGGTGTCCAAAGCACATGTGGTGAGCAAGAAGAGGTGTTGCTTGGCTTGGAGAAGCTCAAACTGGAACAAAACCCAGCTGAGTGCTGGTTTAATTCTCCCTGTTGCCTCACAACGGCATCTGACTCTCTTTTCCTGGGGCATGCACTGGAGCTGTGATGACTTTGTCCCCATTCCTGGGATTCTTGCAGAGGGAGCAGGTAGGTCACCACATCCTCTGCCGTGTTACTTTGGCACTGGGAAAGAAGCCAGTACAGGACCTGTCCCATCTTCTTATTCCCCCCCCCTTTTTTTTTTTTTTTTTTTTGATCCTGTACAATTTAAATTCACGTTTTAATCTGCCCATTTGAGCCAGGAGGATGGTGCTGCTGTCGCCATCTCCCACGTGCAGTTCCGAGTCCTCGCTCCTGTCCCTTGGCAGCATCCAGACTGTCACCGTGGGAAGGTGTGGGACACGGCGCCGGCGTGCTGGGACGGCAGGCTGCAGGCTCTCACCCTCTGTGTGAAAACTGCAACGGCAAGTCGAAATAGGGGGATGCAGCCTGTGCTCACACTGTTTGAAATAGACTGTAACTCAGAGGGGTTTTCCCTCAAAAACATAGAGATCTAGTTTCCAGCCTCTCTGCCCCGCACAAGATAAGGTTTCCTGCTGGGAAAGGAAAAATTATCGGACTTTTCTGCCGTGGCAAGAACTCTGGCTCATTTTTGGAGGCCCGATACCAGATGCCATGCCGGTTAGTTAACTGTTGCAAATGCATTACCACGATGTGGGCTCTGTGGCTGCTTATGGAAGAAAAAAACATCAGTTTTGCTTGTCTTGTCCCTGCTTTCTCTCTGCCTCCCCTTTTTTCCCCACATGTGCTCTTTCTTTACCCAGCTCCCAGTTTTAAACAATGTGTCTGGTGGCTGGGCATGTCAGTTTGATCCTACTTTTTTCAGTCGTCCACTGGGCTCTCCCTGCCAGCAGGAAAAGTCAGAAGTTTACAGAGCCTTGTGCTAAGTGTCTTTGCTGCCATATGAAGACCTTCATCTGAATGAAAGTTAGCTGAAACTTGTCGGAAATTAATTTAAAACCATGCTTTCTGGAAAGCAATTTTTTCCAGTGCCCTTGGACTTTCTTGTTTGAGGAATTTGGGCACCGGCGATGGCAGGATGTGTTTTAATTATTGCAGGGGGATTGCTTCCAGCAACCCTTGAAACTTCTTTGGCATTGCAGGTGCAGTGCTACGCCGCTAGCAAAGAGGGGTATATTACCCTGTAATGTATTTTATTAAGTTGATCGTGCTGGCTTTGTTCGTGTCAGGGTTGTTTCTCTAAAGGTAAGCCCTTTTTTGGTCAGATCCTGAATGAAGTGAAGTAGCCTGAAGGGTCTCGCGTTGAAATAATTCAACTTGTCCCTTGATTTCTCAATACCAGAGCAGGGTGGGGAGAAAAGCTGGAGCTATCTCTGCGTTGGTGGACCTGTGATAAGCAGTTCCAGCCTTCCCCGCTCTTGGCTGAGGCCATGAAGGCCATGGTCAAAACCAGATGAGGGGTTATTTTTTAATTACTTACTGCAGGTAAACAAGATAATTTAGCTGAAAGGTAGTGCAGTGATATTAATGCTGCAGAAATGCGATGCGGTCTCTGTTCAGCGTCTTTTGTCTTTTTAAGGGGCTCAACTTTGCTTTTTCATTTAAATCAATCTTCTTGCACCAGAGTAGTCGGGAAGCAGATGGAGCCGTGAAGCCACGCACTGTCCTTCTGCCTCGGTGAGCTGGTGCTGTCTGGGATCTGTTGCTTTTGGATTTACTACCTGAACGAAAGGCTGGCCAGCTCGGGCCAGAAGTTACTGCAAAGAACAGACAGTTTTACTGGACCAGTCCAGCCCTTTGCTCCCTGGTCTCCAACAAGAGGGGCAGGCACCTATAAAAATGTGCACCTGCAGGGAGAGGTTATCAGTTTGTTGGGTTTTGGTGACTCCTGAATTTCTCCTGCAGAAATTAAGAAAATATGGTGCCCAGCTGGAAGCTACGGATCTTCAGGGAGTTAATTCCTCCTTCAGAAGCTTTCCCTGCCTCTGTGGCATGGGAGCAATGCTGCTTGGTTTCACAGCTTTCCCATTTTATGCTTGCTGGTTAAAGATGGAACACTTATTCTGCCAAGAAGCATTTAGAATAGTTTTCATGAGAAACATGGCAAGTTGCAGGTCCGCAGCTGATGCCCTGGCTGCTCTGCATAAATCTCTGGGTGGTAAATATATTTAAATGAAGAGCTACGGCAGCCTTGCTAGCTTGAGTAATAAATCAGGGCTCAGCAACTCCATAAAGTTGAATCTTAGTGCCTTGGCTTGGAGCTGTAGGGTGGGGTGGTAAAGTGATGGAACGGCGGGATGTTTCTAAACAGAATGTGCCTGCCCTTAGTTACGCTGCCACAAAGAATATAAATGATGCTGCATACGTAAGTGAAGTGCTGAAAATGGCTTTTTGTTGGGGTGGCTCGCCTTGTTTCGTGTGTCCTTTACATCCCTTTGGTGGCAGCAGCAGATCTTGTGCCCTGGCAGGGTAGGGGAGAGATCCTAAGCCTTGCCTTCCAGTCCTGTGCTTAGCACTGAAGCCCTGGTGCTGTGACATCAGCCCATAGGAAATTATGGTGCTTAAACACTTTCAAGGTCCTTCTTGAAATATTTCATTATCTGAGGAATTTTGTGGAATACCCAGAAGGTGATTATAAACCCTTGGAATGTGGCTGCTTCTCCATAAAGCAGTCCCGCCAAACAGCATTTTGAGGTGACTCTTGAATATGAAACCTCATCAAGATTTTCTTCTTTTTCAGATTTGGACTTGGTTCCTGCAGCCCTGGGGCTGTTTGTTCCTCGTGCTGGAGGAACACCTGCCCCAGATGCCTGCTTCTGGGGTTCTCCAGCACTTTGCTGCCTGCTTCAGTACCACTAGTGAAGCCAATACTTGCCCGGTGGCTGCCATGCTGGCATCTCCTAGGGAAGGAAGCCAGAATGCTGTTCTGGTGATGAAAAAAAAGTAGTCTGCTCTGCCATTGCGTGGCCAAAACGTGGGCAGGGGTCCTGCCACAAGCCCTGTGGCCAGGCTCAGGAGTATTTCCAGAGTTGGAGCTTCGGGAGGGTTTCCTTCTCAACAGGATTTGGGAGTATTGATCAGGTTTCCTAAGAAGGGGATTTGTGGGACTGCCCTGCCCGTCAGTCTGTCCTTCACCCCTCTAATAGCTTCTGCTTGCTCATTTGACGTAAAGAGCTTTATACCTGTTTTACTAAAACAATAAATAAATTTAAGAATAGGCAGGGAGGTAGGTGGGAGAGTTTTGTCTAAAAGGACACACCAAAACTCACCTCTCCTCTGTGCGACTTGTGCAATGTGTGATGTGCTCCGAAAGCCAAACTGTGGCAGAAACTTCAGGGAGATTTCCTGCTTTCTTAGATGTGGGAGTTTATCCCTCGGGGCCTTTCTCTTTTTGCGTGGACTCTTTAGTAGTTAATAAGACGAAATGTCCAGTGGAAGTTTCCTCTCTGATTAGGATATTTGTCCTTTCTCTTCTGTGTGGATTCTCTGAAGCCTCATAAGGGTTTTTGTTCAGCCTTTAATTCAATTAAAAAATCAAGCAAGAGATGCAAATCTTTTTAGCCTCATTGGTTTCAGTGCTCATGACTATGTCTGAAGAGAACATCTCCTGCGTAGTGCAACAGGGCAGCTTAGGGAGGAACTACTTTTCTGGGCTTCAGCTGAGATTTCAGGTGCTGCCAGAGGCTTATGGGTGATCTTGTCCCTTTGGAGCACGGGGTGGAGGGCTGGTGCCTTGGTTTATACCCGTTTCTGAAGCAGCAGCTTTGATAGAAACCTGCTTTCCAGCCGGGTGACTTCTATCAAAGGTCGTTAGCTGGTGTGAATTAGACTCGAAACAGCTGGTGGATGGTGAGTGATACCAGGGGACAGGACACACAGCGGTGACTGTCACGCCAGCTGCTCTTGCACATGTCCTTTGGCGCTGGCTGGGGAGCGACCTGCCCGCTGAGGAATACGAGATGGGGCTCCGATGCCTCATAGTCCTTGCATTTAAAAAAATACGATGCCTCGTGCCTTGCTTCCTGCTGGTTTGTGCGTCCTCTGTTGTGCCTCAGCTGTACTTTCTGGCTAGAGCTGCTGAGGGGTCCTCTAGATACCTCATTAGGCTGCCTTTGTTAATTTTGCTATTTGAGAAATCATCATTTGTAGCTTTCACAAATGGGGATGGCAGAGACAGAGTCTGGGCTCGTCTTAGTATAGTTGGGGAAGGCAGAGCCGGCCTGGGCTGATCTTAGTATACCTGAGGACTTGTATTTTGGTACAGAAATCCATGTTAATTTTAAAACTATAGGAAGCTTGGCATTGTCCCTGCAAATCCACATGAAAACCAGTTGGGACCCCCACGTTAGAGAGTCCAGACTTTGGTGAACACCAGCTGCTATGCTACAGTGAGCCCGTGGAGGGCCAGGGAATTTACCTCAAGTCCTAAATCTTCTACCTCTGATGGTTTCTAGCAATGAGTGCCCCTCAAATCCACGTGCGGCGTCATGGGGACTGGTCTCCCGCTGTTGTGTATGCTATAACCAGTGAGATAATCGTGGGCCAAATTGAAATGGCGCTAATTTCTCGGTGGTGCTTCGGTCTTGTCTCTGTCGGCTGCCTACCCAGGCGCCGCTGCCAGCCCGGGTCTCCTCTCTCCCAGGCTCTCCCACAGGATGGCTTCTGTAACGCCACTGTCTTCACTTCAGTAGTAACTTCACACGAATTCAGCAAGATATGAAGCTTCCCTGACGGAAGAGAAATCTAGAGTCAAAAATACCTATTTTATCTTGCTGCCTTGAATTCTGCTTTTTACTCAATCTCGGAAACTGTTAAAGCATTCGTGTGCATGTATATATATACGTGCCTGTCATGTTTGTCTTCAAAATATGCATTTTTATAGCGTTTGTATGGAAGGAGCTCTTAGCCCCATCTTTTTGTTTGGTTATTTTTTTTGTTTTGTTTTAAACTTGTGGTTTAATTTCCTGTGGATTTCAGTACTAGCTTTAGCTTACATTCCCTCAAACACAGAATTAAATACTGGGATATTTACACTCCTGTTCTGTTTCCAGACAAAACCAGGAGTTACAAGTAGGGTTTTGAGGGGCTGGCTCTGGCTGACAGTGCCCTGGAAACCCACGTGAAGGCAAAGCCGGGTTAAGCTGCGTGCCCTTAGGTGGACAGACCCTTGCTCTGCCCCGCTACAGCTGTATATTTAGCCTATATGCCCTTTCCAATAACAGCCGGAGAAGATGCCTGGAGAGGAATGCGAGTCATCGTTTCCCTGCGTGCCGTCCCGGGATCCTGCTATCTGTCACGAAGTGCTGCTTGAGCCAGAAACGCTGCCTTGGTAACTCTGCCTTCTATAAAATTGTCCCGTCCCACCCATGTTTTTTTTCTTTAACCTTCATGAAGTTTTAACGTTGATGTTCTCAACCTCATTGGGTCCTGGGGGAAACTCATTGCGTTTGGGTTTGAACCTGGTTCGGGTTGGTTTGGCTTCTGGTTGTTTTATTAGAGGAGAGCGTGGGCATTTGTTCCCCATCACCTTCCTGTCCCAGTGGGTCCCAGTTTGTTCTCCTCCAGACAGAATCCATTTTCTACCGCTGATGATCCCCATTGCCCCCCTCTGCCAGCCCCAAGTCGAGATGGGGCTTGCTCGGGGGGGGTGCAAGCAGTGTCTGATGCATGAAGCCATCCTCAGAGTTTATTCAGAGTCCTCTACTTCTTGGTGGGTGTTTATATCCTAATTTGCTTGCTGCCAGCAGCCAGGAAAATGGCGGTTCTACCTGACTGCGATGTTTGTAATTACAGGGGAAAAAATGATCTCTGAGGCCTTCTGAATACTTGGGGAGATAATATCTGAGTTTCCTTTCAACTGAATGCACTTGAAGATACGATCTGGGTTGGCTGTCTGGGAATAACAAAGTGGGAGGAAGGGATTGATTGTGGTTGCTGAAAACTTTTCATCAAAGAGTCAGAATTCTCGCCCAGCCAAAATCTGCGGCTGCCGGTCACTGCCGCGGCTCGAGCACTGGGCAAGTGGCACGTGTGGGCTTGCAAGGGGCCGGGCCAGCAAGGATTGACAAAGCCGGGGGACATCTGTAGGGTTTTCTAGCAAAAAGCATCAGGTCAGCATGAGAGCGCCTCGTGGAGAGGCGCTGGTGGGTACCATAGTCATCCTCTCCTGCCCCCCCAGGGCTGCTGGGGAGGGCACTTGCCTCCAGAAGGAGTTATATCTCCTCACCTTGGAGGGGATCTGGAGTCTGCAGGGAAAGAAAAACGCGATGTCTGGCTGGCAGAAGGGCTCTCGTGTCCTTTGTGCTGATGTGCTGCAGTGCCCCTTGCACCCCAGACCTCTGGGACTGGGGGTCCTGGGGGGCTGCTGCCTCCCCTCCACAGGGAGCGTGTCCTCAGTGAATACCTTCTCCAGGGCAAGAAGGCTTCCCAGGAGCAAAGTCCCCAGCTGAGAAGGGCCGTAGGGTGGCCCAGTTTCTGGGCAGACAGATGCAATACAGGGAGAGGGGGTGGGGGGAAGGAAAAATCTGCTCTTTGCATCTTTTTTTTTTTTTTTTTTTTTTTTTTTTTCATCTGCATCAGATCTGCCTCTGCAGGAGGTGCCGGAGATCGCGTGTCTTAATAAACACAAACCCCCTGTGGTCTCTTGAGCGGTCCAGCTTCCCCTTGCCGCTCGCTCAGCGTTTCGCCGTCTGTCGGTCGGGTGTCCCGGGCTGGGGGACAACCGGGAGCAGGTTTTGTTGGCCATGGGGAGATGCGAGATGCAAATGAGAGGGCTGGGGGAAGGCCTCGTCCCTGCTTGGTGACACAAAACTGTAGTTTTCAAACGAAAAGGAAGAGGAAGCTTTCTGCTGTCTGCCATTAAGCTGCAGGACAGTTAGGTACCTGGGTGCTGACTCTAGCAGAACAAGAACCGCTGCCAGGCGTCGATGGCTGTCACCACTTCCCGTGCAAGCTTCTTGTGGCCTGCGTGACTCGAAGCAACAAGCCCGTGACAGCTCGCAGCCGAGCTCCCCGCCAGCGGTGGGGGGGGGGTTATGCTGCTTGTTTCCCTGCTTGGCACGCATTTTAGCACTGCTGGTTTGGGTTTGTTTGGGTTTTGGGTTGGCTTTTTTTGTTTTTTGGGGTTTGTTTTTTTTTCCCTAAATTGTTTTTCAGCATCAGGGTTTCCCGTTACTGACACCAGATGTGCTGGAGACGAGCAATGCAGAAATACAAGAAGGGACAAGACTGAAAAAAGCATCTTTTTTTTTTTGTGTGTGTGTGCGTATGTCCTTTGAGCTAAGTGTCAGTTCCGCTGGGTGTTTGACGTGGCGGCAATAGAGGGTGGGCACAACTGTGTTGAAATGCAATTTTGGGGCGAAGGATCGAGTACAGCTTGGTTTGTAGCTCCTGGGCTGACGGCATGTGGGGTGACCAGCTGATGATGGTGAGCTTGTCAACTGTCTATGGGGGGTAGAGGGTGGAAGGGGCTCCAGGAGCGCTGATCTGGGGCTGCCTTCTGAGAAGGCTTCCTCTTGCAGTCCCATCTCTGATGGTGCTACGTGGGTGTTGATGTACGTGTGGCTCATAGGCAGCTGGGATTTCAGTCTTAAGCCAAAAACTTTTGAATTAACTTATCTTTTAGAGAGGCGTCCTGTCTCGGTGTAAAGCTGCTATCCCTGCCGATGCCTGGCTAGCACCGTGTGGGACGGGATGCCGTCGCTCTGAGCGGGGAGCCATGGCTAGTGGTGAATTTTCCTCCCTTGCCTTGCCTGTCCCCTTGCAGCAGCTGCGTCCCGCTCCATCTCTGCGTGGCGAGCACATCTCGGTGCGGTTTGCCCTCCTGTACATCCCTTTCCATAGCTCATCCTGGCCATAGCAGTGTTTGGAGTGTGTGGGTTGTCTTCTGCAAATGAGGTTGGAAATTAACCCTCAGCATCATTTGCAGCACGTTCCCATGGCTTATAGTGCGGGCTGTTGAGGGGCTGCTGCCTTTGTTTCGGGGTACGTCCGGAGCTGGGCAAGCGCGGAAACTCTTACTGTTTCCTAAATTTCACGCTCCGGAGCGTTCTTTGTGCGTATAATGTGTCAGGCTTGCAGACTGGCGTGCTCTTAGTCTTTGAGGAGACCGTATCTATTGGTTCCTAAACTCGGTGATGGGCTGCTCTGCCCAGACGTGCTGCCTCCCAGCCCTTTTCTCCTTCCTGCTCCCCCGTCCCCCAGACTCCTTTAGCACAGCACAGACCTCCACGGAGCACCGGCACCCCTCGGTGCCCGCCGTCGCCTTTTTGGAGCGGGGAGCAGGTACACGGCAGAGTGCCATCTTTGTGTGCCTGGCCGGTGACGCTGGGTTTCGTCATTCCTCCTGCTCGCTGCCTTGACACGCAGAGGCGCAGCAGCTGACGGGACTTGCCCAGGGATCCTCCTGTGGAAACACGCACGGGAGATCTTTGCAGAGACAATAGCTCTCTTCTGGAAAGTCGAGGCTGAATTTGCTTCCTTTAGAGAAAGGCCACTTCATTTAACGCTTCCTTTAATGAGGATATTGTTAAATAAGTAATCAGGTAAGTGGGATTCCTCCTAACTCTCCTAAATACCTTCTTATCTAGGGTAGAGAATTGCACAGCAGTTACCTGAGCTTTTCTGCATGCTAGGCTCAGTGGCATTAATATGCTGGCGGTGATTAATTACCGCAGCCCAGTGATGTGATTGTGTGCTTGAGCAATTGGATTAGACGCAGCTGGACGGAGACTTCACTTTCACTGGTTCTTGCTGAAGCGATGGTGTAATCGGCCAGAGGACGAGGGCTTTCCAGGGCAGCCAGGCTCCTGCTGCCGGGACTCTTCCCCTGGCCCAAGGCTCTTGATGCTGTGGAAAGCT
The DNA here is from genome assembly GCA_003697955.1 of Calidris pygmaea. Classification (NCBI taxonomy): domain Eukaryota; kingdom Metazoa; phylum Chordata; class Aves; order Charadriiformes; family Scolopacidae; genus Calidris; species Calidris pygmaea. The sequence continues at coordinate 157,671 of QJSC01027312.1, read as the reverse complement.
CTCTGGGAAGATGGGTGGCTGGGAGTAGCTACTGTGTCCTGCTCTGGGTCCTTAATTTCAGTCCCATCTTCTGTCTGTGCCATTCTGCGTTCCTGGATAATGAAGGTAGAGCGTGTCCTTAACATGTCAGTGCACCTTGTAGCTGCACGGAGAAGGAGCAAGCTCCAGCGTTGTCTTGACAAGTCAGCATCATATCAGGCCCAGCATCGTATCAACAGAACTTCACCAAGCAGGCCCAGCTCCGTGTCTCCGAGATGGGGGTTTGGCACTGGAGATCAGGCATCAACATTGGCACGTGCACCGAGCGCGAGGACTGGGGCAGATGTTGATACCGACTTTGATGTTTCATCCAATGCTCTGGAGGCTCAAAGTCGAGACCAAAAGAGCTCTCAGAAGCGGGAGGATAAAGAGAAAGTCGGTTCTCTCAGAAGATCAGATGGAATGAAACATCCTGAAATTCAGGACTAACCTGAACCTTTGTGTTTGTTCTGCGGAACTGGGCAGTACAGATCCTGCTGGAAGAAGGAGCACTGTGCCATGTAGAGGAGCTGGGGTGGTCTAGCCTTCACTCCGAACTTGGAAGTGCCACCTAAGTGAGTTGGCCCCATGGCCTGATGCTTCCCAGCAGACAGTCACTGCAGAACACCATCTGCATTCGGGTTTTGGCCCTGTTTTGAGCTTGTGTGAAGCGTTGAGATTTTTTTTTGCTCCTGGAGAGCTCCAGGTCCGTGCCACTTACTCATTGTGGATGATGCTCCAGAACATGGATTTTTTTTCTGCATACTGCTGGGAGGTTGTCTCAAACAAGTCAGTCTGCCCATGGTAGTACCACGTGAAATGGTTTGGGCTTTTGAACTTGACAGAGGCAGCACACAAGTCCTCAGTGCCTGTCCCAGCCTCGCTGCAGGTACCGTTGGCTCTGTTCTGCAGCTGCATGGGGACCTGCAGGGCTGGTGGCCTGCAGACTCGCTGAGCAGGACTGCTGGCTTTTAGGCAGAGGATTTCCTATTACAAAAAGGGTTCTGCCTTGAAGCGATAGGCCACGTGGACCTCAGCACTGCGGGGCAGTGCCTTGTTCCAGCTATCTGTAGAGCTGTACCACCCTGCCTTTCCTCCTTAGCACACAGTGTGAGAGGCTGGCACTGTTTCAGCTTCTGTCAATTGTTTGTTGAGGTGGAGCTGTGTTAAGAGAGATTTTTTTTTTTTTTTTTTTTTGGTGGTGCAAGTTTGTTCTCAGGTCTTCTGGTTTTTTTTCCTTCTGTTATCAGCTACTGAATTCCTCCTGTAGCTCCTGTGTGCTCCACTTCCATATGCAGAGGCTGTTCTTCTGTAGTTCCCCTGAAATGAAATTCTGAATTTGTGCGACCTGCAAGCATCACATGAGATCTTCATGGCCAGTGCGTGAGTTGCTTGGCTGATGGGGATGTATCAGATGGCCAGTGTTTGTTGCCTGCTCTGATAATTGTTCCTGAAGTGATGACTTCATCTTCCTCTCCTGCTCGCCACAGATATCAAGAACCAGCTCCTTTCTGCCCAAATACTCCTCTCCGTCCAACCAAAAACACCCCAGGCCAGATCACATCATTTGGCTGAGCAACACAGGGCTGTGCCACGCTCCTGCACGAGCTCTGCTGCAGCCGTGATGGGCCAGGGGCAGAGGCTGGCCTGAAGACGTGATGCCGAACCTCTCAGACATCTTTACAGCTCTCTGTGGTTGTATGTTGGGTGTCTGTCTGTCTGGTTGTCTGGGGTGTTTCTCCTCTGCTGAGGTGAGGAGGCTCCGAGCAGCTCGGAGAAGCAGCCACGTTTCCATGTTGATAGCATCTCACGGGGCTGCCGGGTTCTGCTGCTGCCGCATTCCTCCCCCAGCGCCCGGCGTGCCTCTGGTCCTGCCTGTACTTGCTGTGCAGGTTGCTTTCTAGTCCCTCGTGCAGCAGGACTTCCCAACGAGCAGGCTTCAGGAGAGGTAGCTCGCAGGCAAGGTGTCATCCCTGCAGTGTCCATACCCCAGACTCCATGGAGGCTGAAGGTAGTGTTTCCTCTTTCTGCTTGTTTAAGGCACTGCACAGGGATGAGAGTTCCCCAGTTTCCTGCTGTGACAATCGGTGGCCTCCTCAGGACCTCTTGTAGAAGGCTACTATCTCTGTAACTCATTCACAGCCTGTTGGATGTTCTCCACCGGACATCTACTCTGGTAGTCTACTTGCTGACGTGACTCTAGGTTCATCCACAATCAATTGCTGTGTGTGGGATCCTCCTCTGACCATGCAGGGAGCTGGTAGGAGAGATGTGCCCTGTAGGAAGTGTGACGTGTCCTTGCCTTCCCAGCCATTTCATCTTTCCATAATGATAACCTCTAGAAAAGCAGCTCAGGCCTGTCACTCCAGGTGAAGACCTCCATGTGCTGAATTGTCTTTGGGAAGAGCCTGGCTTTAGCTTCCCTGTTGTTTTGGCTGGTGTATCCATGTCCCGGTTGGTTCAGGCAGTCGATAAGACAAGAGCAGTGGGGAAACAGGCTTTCTTCTGGTGCTGGTATCACACCAACCATCCTGCCATCTCTCTTGTGGTTTCCAGCCATGTTATCCTGTCTCCGCTGCCTCTTGCCTATCACTTGAGACAGGTTTTCTGCGACTGACAGCGGTCAGATCGGATCTGCCTCGTCGATGCTGTAGCCAGAGGTTATTGCGTTCAGCTCATCGTTTCTGCTACCCACAGCCCTCTTTGCTGTCCACAGCCGCGCTCGCTGCGGCCGTTACCTTGGGATGGGAGACATCAACCCCTCTAATCCTTGAACGCTACCTCTCAGCTTCTCCAGAGTGCACCTTTTTAGGGTGAGCAACCAAATCTCCTCTCTCCTATTATTCCTAGAGTCCTCCGTGGTAGCCTTGGGCTTGGTTCCTGGGGTGGACAGGCCCTCTGCAAGCCCTTGGTGGGCAATATGTGTTTGCTGGTCGGCTGGTCTCCTGCTGTTGTGCCACCCCGGGAGCTCTGCAAGGGCAAGATGCAGTAGGATCATCCTTCCCAGCCGGTCTGGCTCCCGGGTCTCTTGGGGTGGCATCACACAGCGCAGCTGGAACGGGCTAAAATAAATCAGAGCCGTGCTCAGAGGACCGGGAGCCAGTGGTTAAAGGTTGGGCTGGGTTTGCTCAGGGGATTTGGAGCCGCTTCTCTCTCAGCCTGGAAGAAAAGGAGCTGGTTCAAGACTGAGTAACACCCACGTGGGTCGTGCTTGGTCCATGAGTCTGTCCTCCAGTCCTGTGGAACCCGCTACCCGGCTCGTTACCACAAATGAGTTATTGAGGGCTGTGCTGGCTGCAAACTGAGATGCGGGAGTGGGCAGTGTGGCTTCCCCTGGGTCCTCAGGTGGCCCTGTCCTCTGCCATGAAGCCACTTGCTCTCCTGCAGGCTATGAAGAGGAACACGGGGGTGCCTACAGACCCAGGACCCCTGTGCATCACGGCTGAGCGCAGTCTGGAGGGAGAAGCAGCTGGTGAAGCGAAGGAAATAATGCACCAGAGAAAGGAGAGCAGTGATCCAGGGGACCAGAGGGAGGGTGAGGATGGGGAGGAAGCAAAAGAAAGAAGAAAACGTCTCCATCTCTCCCTCGCTTTGCTGTTTCTTGGCAGAGCGTGGGGATGGGTGAGCTGTGAGAGCAGCGGGGAGCTGGGTGGTGGGTAGCAGCGTGTGCGTAGCTTACCCCGCTCTGATTTTTGGGGTGCACGTTGCTGTCTCAAAAACAAAGTCGGAACGCAATGGGTCACAGGAGCAGAAGCATCTGTCGTGCATCAAGCTGTCGAGGTGGCAGCTTTGAAGTGCCAGAGGTTTCTTGGAGCCTTCGCATAGGGTGGCTGGCATTTGAAGCCGCTGGTGCCCCAGCCTGACTTCAGCTTGCCTCGAAAGGTCAAGCTGTGCTCTCCTGGCTTCGGTTGTTTCTGCCCAGGTGCCTTGCTCCCTCCTTGTGGCCGTCTCAGAATGCTGTGGCTCCAGAGCAGCAAAGGAAAAGCAGGAGGATCTTGCTTCTCTAGAGCTGCTGTGCGTGAGAAGAGGAGCTGAGAAGCTCTTGCTCTCTTTTAATGGTAGTGGTAACTCTTGGAGTTAAATCAAAAAGCTGAAGCAACGCGGGTGGCGTGGCAGGCGGCCCTCTGTCCCTTGCAAGGAGGTCTGCGTGTGTTAGCTGGCTGCCTTGGATGTTGTAATTAATGTGCTGATTGGGTTTCCTTTATTTAATCAGGTTCCCAGGACTCCTAGGATGAGGCTGCTGTGAAGGACTGGCGGATCCCCTGCCCGCGCTGCGCTGCCTGCACATCCCCTGTGGTCCCCTTGCCGGCTGGAGCACCCTCGCCGAGGCCGCCGGGAAGAATGACTGTTGGATGCCTCCTGCAGCCCCCTTTCCTGGGGAGGACTTGGCTCCCCGTGCTGCTGCTGGCGGCCTCTGCTCACTGCCACTGGCCCAGCGAGCCAGCAGAAGTGGTTCGGGACTGGGAAAACCAGTTGGAGGCCTCCATGCACTCCGTGCTCTCGGACCTCCGGGAGACTGTGCCGGCCGTGGTGGGCATACCGGACAGCTCTGCCGTGGTGGGACGCTTCTTCAGGGTCTCCATCCCCACGGATTTAATTGCTTCCAATGGAGAAATCGTCCAGGTGAGAAATCACATTCCCTGAAGCTTGTTTTCAGTTCTATTCTCGCAGAAGGCGAGCTGGTCGCCTCACTTGTGACAGGCTGGGTCACGAGGGTGCTCTGAAGCTGCCTTAAGGTTTTGTAGGACTGCAGAAGGATTTTAAAATAAATAAATAAAGTCCTTACCTCATTACAAAGTTCCTTCTGTAATGGAGAGAGGAGACTTCTCGGGGATGACTGATCGGGTTTATTGGCTGTATTTAAAGCGGGAGGTACTTGGCCCCTGGAAAGATGAGGACATTCGTGAGGGGATGTTGTCTTGGGATCTGGGAGGGCCATGGGTTCCCTGAGACTGCTGCTCTGAGTTTGCTTCACTGTGGTAACAAAACATTGCTGGACAAACAGACTTTGTTCTGCCAGCGGGGCGCCGGGCTGCCTTTGACACAGTCTCTCCTGACCCTCGTCCCAAAGTTCTCTTGGGAAAGATGGGAGCCTTTCTCTTTATCTGAGTTACCCTCGTGCTGTTACCGCTGCAGACACCTGAAAACTGAGTTGTGGAAGTGGTCCCGAGGGCAAGAAATTGTCGGAATAGCCCGGAGGAGGGTAGACCCACTGCCGAGCGCGTGCTTGCTCATCTTTAGTCCTTTCCTGGAAGGGTGCTGAGAGGTTGTCTCCTCAGCATCTGCTTGCTTGGATCATGTGGAGTTCAGAAAATTCTGCTCTTGAAAAACAGAACTACCTTCCAATCTCGGGAATATTTCTTTCAAAGAGCAAACCTGAGAAATAGGCTTAAAAATCCATTTTTAGAAAACATTATAAAAAGACAACCTTCTGGTGTGTCTCGGAAGATCAGAGGGAGATGGAGAGCAAGTTGGGAGAACGTCTTGACGTCTCAGCTTCTCCCCGAAGGCAGGTTTGTTTCAGCTCTGCCGTACTGTCACAGAACTATCTCGGTCCAGATACGTGATCTCGCTGGCTCCAGCGCGGGTGCCGGGACCACGGCGTGCCAGTGGCAGGCAGAAAATCTGAAGAATGCATCTGTTATCGACAGAGGGTCGGGTGGGGAGGAGGAGAGCAGTGGGTGAACCCCCAGCTAGAGGAGTTAGAGAAGGGGACGGGCTGGTTTCAGAGCGAAGGCTGTGACATTTAAGTGCCTCTGTGGCCGAGGAGTCCGGCTCGGGCGGGAGGTGCCTGCCCTGCTTTAACCACCGCCTGGTTTCTGAACGTGGGGCACCTGTATAGCACTGGGCTGCAGGAGTCCAGGCGGGTGTGGTGTGCCCAAGATGTTGTGTTATGGAAATGATAACTTTGGGTTGGGATTTTGCACTGGAATGGCTCTTTCTGGTGTTCTCTAATAACCGCTTTGACGGCAAGAACGATTTTCAGTGTTTGTATAACACCGCAGCTTCCTGTCGTCTTTTCCTGGCAGAAAAGCTATCTGTGATAGCTCCAGGAAAATCCTGATGGATTATTTCCACCCCACCTGATAGCTTCGAACAAAACCTCCGCTGCTTTGGTGCCGAGGCGTGTTTCCTAACACCGACGGATGCACGAGCGTCACCGTGCTGGAGCAGGACCCAGCACAGTTGCTGGTTGTGTGTAGTTCAGCAGGGGCTGGGAGCGATTTTCACGCTCGCCCGTGGGCTTGCCCGAGTGCATGGTGCATCTGTTCACCTTGAAATTGATTTTAAACGTGAGGCAGGCTCTAGGGCGCTGTTGGCAGCCCTGCTTAGCCGGCATATCTGGAAGGTCTCTCCCTGGCAGGGAAGGCGCCTTGGCTGCTGAGAGCAGCCGACCTTTGCTACAGGGACTTGACTCCTGGCTGGTGAGAACTGCGTAGGCAATTCTGGAGTGCTGGGGTGCATTTTTGTTTTGCCAGAAAGTTTTGGGGCGAGTTGCTCTGGTCTTTTTTTTCAGGCTGCCTTGCTTTTCTCAGCCAGAGCCGTAAAAGCGTAATACCCTTGGATCTTGCTAACTGGTGTCCTTAAACCCTAATAAGAAAGAACAAGGGCTGCACCCTTTGAGATGAAGCAGCGAGTCAGAGTTTACAATTCAATGGGGTTGCCTATACTCAGTCCCTTTCAATTTCGAAGAAATTGACTATAATTTCTTTTAAAACAAAAAAAAAAGCTGTCAGTTAATGTCCCCAAACTCTCCCAGGAGCCTGAGGAAGGTGTGATTTGCTTCATTTCTAGATAACTCCCGCAGATTATTCCTAGGCTCGGCTTGTGTCGTGGTGGGAATTGCCTTGCAGCTTTGCTTTTTCGGCTCCTCTCCCTTGCTTGTTAGCAGATTCCAGCCGGCTGTAGACAAAATACTTTTCTCTGCGAACTTGGTTGTGGGATGGAAACCACGCCAGGCATCTGCAGGGCGGCGGAGGAGTGCCCCGCAGGCACGCACTCCTGCACAGATACGCGGGCTCTCTGCGTAATCAGGTATGTGCTTCTGGGAGCAGTCGCCAGGGTTTCCCTGCCGGCCCCAAGCTGCTTAAGAACAGGTGAGATTTATAGGGTTAAGTACAAAAGCGAGTTTATTCTGATGTACTCAGGGAGCTTGTCAAGCTGCAAAGGGGGAGCGCACAGGAAAAAAAAAAAAATGGAAAAAACCTACCTTGTGTCTTAATTTGAGTGGCTCTTTTCTGCGTTGCTCAGAGCCACCTGCCAGCGAGGCTTTTTGTGGCTGTTGTAGCCCGTGGCTGGCAATTAGAAACCTCCTCCCTCTGTGCATTGTCTTCCTGAGCGGTTGCCTCGGCCAGGATTCCTGCACGTGTCCTCTGAAGGGTGGCTGCAGCTTTGCAGGCATTTCAGGTGTTGAATTTGGTGGGGCTTCAGTCCGGGTGCCGTCCTCTACCTACAGCAAGGCTTCTGGATGCAAGGTCACTTTCCACTTGGACATAGAAGCTGTTTCCTGCTCCTTCCCCAAAGGGTTAACAGCTTGCAGCCCCTCCTGCCGCATTTGCCACCAAAACCTTGGCATTTTTACAAGAGTTGGGTTAAATGTGGATCTCCCCCATGTCATACAACCCCTTGCCGTGCAGACAGGTAGTGGGAGGGTGTGCAGGTTCCCATAGCATATCCCATAGGGATAACCCCAGGCATTGGTGCTGGTACCCTCTCCACGATCAGTCGTTGATGGCCTCATGATCTCCTTACCCCATTTCCACCAAAGACCGTGTGGAGTCTGACCCGTTCCCTCTCAGCTGTGTCCTGTTGTTGAAGAACAGATCCCGCTCAGGCCAAAGACCAGGTGGATTTCCCGTTCCTGCCACTTCCATTTGAAGCTGCTCCAGAATTTGGCTGCTCTGATTAAAAATGCAGCTTTCTAGCCTAAATTTAGAGATGGCTAGAAATATTTATGTGTGCTGCCCTTTAGCTTAAATCAATTCTACCTTCATAATATTTACTTCCTTTATGTATTTATAAGTGACAGGCATATTCCCCTGTCTTGATTTTATTAGGTTAAGCAAGCCGAACTCTTTAGTCTTTTTCATAAAATAAACTTTCTTTTCCTCCCCTCATCTTTGCAGCTGTCTTCTGCACCTCTTCCAGCTTGAGTTTATTTCTCTTGTGTTTGCATGACCACAGCTATGCAAAATACTGTAGAAGAAATTTTACCAGAACCTCATATAAAGGCATCAAAACTTCCTTTTCTCTTCTATAAATAACCTGGTTTGATATATCCTACAATTGTTTGCTTTTCCACCTCTGCCTTGCTTTGGCTCAGGCATCTTGCCTTCGGCTGAAATATCCAGGTCTGTAGTTGGTTTGGTTTTTTTCTGCTTCCCGATGTTGAGGTCCCAGTAGAGGACCATTAGCTGAGGTGTGTGAGATCGTTGATTTTTGCAGGGCTCATCTTGGTCTCCGTGAGTTCTGCTAGTCCTGTCTCTGAGATTGTCACCTTTTTCTTGTACGAAAACCCGTGCCTGGGTGAGGACAGTGGCACTAACACTTGACAGCATTCGGGATGGTGGCTGTTGCAGTCTCCCCCTCATCCCACCAGCGATGGTGCCCTGCCACAAACTGGGCGAGCTGGCACTGGGCTTGGCCCATGAAAGAAAAACCACAGGAAAAAGGGCATAAATGCCCCATAAATGGCAGTTACCTCCATCCTGCGTGCAGGGCGTTGATCTAACTCGGTGCAGAAACTTGTAGAAAGCGTCTGGCGTCTCCCAGTCTGGGAGAAGGGCTTTGTGACTGAGCTGTGGGCTGGAGGCTGCAGTCAGCAGGAGACACGGGGGCTGCAGACATCTCTCCAGAAACACCAGGCATGGATGGCACTGGCATCCGAGTATTAAACAGTCACTAACTGCCTTTGCTGGGGCAATACCTGCTCCTGTCCCTTGGGATGCGGGGATAAATCCAGTCCCCTCTAACTAATACCAGTGGACCCACAAGGAATTTGAGCACAGTCCAATATCCTAAATGCCCATGCCCGCAGTATATAAAGGCACGCAATTTAATGACTTTTGTTTCAAGGTGGGTATACAAAGTGTGCTGGAAGGAGAGAAACTCCTGGTGCGCAGCTTCCCGAGGCGCGTCCCTGCGTGAGCAGGTGATTTTCTCTGTCTTCCTTGAAGATACGTAAAGCAGCCTTCATCCTGGGAGAGTTAGGGATGGGATGGATCCCATGGAGCAGACCTGCTCAGGTTTGTTAACTGAGGCTAAGGAGAAGCTCTCGGGTGAGCACAGCTAAGTCTTACTGTTCTCGTCCGTGTCTTGGCTCCCAGTTATTTTTGAAGTGCCCGGTCTCACCAGGGCTTTGTCGGGAAGGCAGATAAAAGAGGTAGCAGGGGCCCCAAGAAGCTGTCGCTGTAGGCAAACATAGCTGGTGGCAAAGTGATTAGGAGAAGTGAATTAACTCGGGGAGCTGATTTCCGTGGTGCAGCCGTGCAGTGGGTTTGTGGGGTTATCGGAGCGTTGGGTATTAATCTGGGCAAAAAGGAGTCACGCTCTGCAGGCGGGAGCCTGATCTTTCCAATGGTTGTTCTATTTGCTGGCTGTTGAAATGGATTTTATTGAATGGCTTTACTCTCATCAGGCTTCAGGGACCTCGTTTTCTAAACAGGATCTGAGGAGATTGGGTCGCAGGCGTCCTGACACCGGGGCTGTGCTGCACGTCTCAGCCCTGCGCTGACCCTGGAGCAGAGGGATGGATGTTGGCAACCAGCCTGCGGTGCCAGGGCACGCTCCGTTTCAGGGAAGAAAAATGTGAAAAGACTGATTTATTTATTTATTTTTAATGATTTTATTTTTTTTTTTCCCCCCTCTTGCAACGATCCTTATTTCGAAGAGTTTTAACTGAATGTGGATTTTATTATTGAAGTGGCATTTCTCAGAGGAGGAGGAGGACAAGCAAAGAGAGCTCCTGAGGGGCTGTGGCATCAAGTCGAATATCTTAAAAGGCTCTCTGTGTCAAAGCATTTGAGCTTCACCTCGTCCCCGGGGTCCCGGTTTTCTTGGGCTTTGAGTAACCAGAAGGTGTAGAAACAGCCGCTATTTATGGGGGACGGGGGGGCGTGGGGGTAAGTGGCAGCGTCTGGAACAGGTCCAGGCGAAGGACTTTCTCGTGCAGGACTTTGCTGAGCTGCCACGCTGCAATCTCGGCGATAAGATGAGCTGATAAGATTTCTGCTGGGGGGGGGGGGGGGGCGAGGGGGCTGCTTATCTTCTTCCTGCAGCGAGAATCGAATCGGGGAATTTGGCATTTTCAGCGCCCGCTTTAGTAACAAGCTCTGAATTTGGAGGAGTGGAAAATGTGACTCCATCTAATTATAAACCGGCTTTTCAGACGGGCTGGGAAGTTCCTTGTTTTGTCCTGCTCTTTACGGGCTGCTGCCCTGAGCATCCGGGGAGAGACCGGGGAACGCGACGGGAAGGAGAATCCTGCGAAGGAGCCGACCTGGGATTGCGGGATCTGGCTCTCCTTTCCTTGCCATGCTTTTGAATGCCAGCTTTCCAGCAATCTGCTGATGGCAGGAATAAATTGCCGGGGCTGGTTAGCTGCGCGGCGGCAGCGCTAAACCCCCAGCACTTGGCATCCCCGCCGTGTGGTATTTTTGCTTCCCTTTGGCCTTTAGCTTACAAAAAGTCACGCTGAAAGAAGAGCCCGGCTGAACTTTTTTTTTATTTTTATTTTTTATTTTTTAAGCCGTTTGAGGCTTTTCCTGCCCCCCCGAACAAGGGAGAAAGCCGGGTGTGGGCAGCCCGTGCTGACCCCAGCCCTGGCGCGGGCGGGCTGTGCCTTCCCCCTCCAACAATAAGGCTAAACAAATCCTTCCAAGCTGCTTGCAGGGACCGATGAAAGGAGGATTTCTTGGGGACACTCAATGTTTTGTAGTGACCTCCCAGTGAAACAGCTGTTGTGTTCCCTTGCCCAGGCAGAGTGGGACGCTGAATGGTGCCCTTATAGCAAACACAGAGGCGCATCTGGAAAAGAAGCCGTCACGGCAGGAGTATGCGAGGGTGGCAGGAGCTGGGCGTAGCCTGTGCCCTCGCAAAGCCATTTTACTGAAGTTGGCGAGACAAAAAGCACCGCTCCTCGGGCCGGCTGAGCCCCCAGCACAGCCCGGGGCTTCCGTCCGCAGAGGAGGGAGCTTCGCTCGCCCGCTGGGTGGCTGGAAAACACAGATTTGCTGCAGGCACCTAAACTTCTCCTTGGGGTTTTCATGCAGGTGTAAAAAGTAGAGTGGCTGCTTCAAGCGGCTCTGCCGCCTGGTCCTTCGGAGACCAGAGATTTGAACTTGGAAATTGAGGACCAGGACCTGTGACACAGGCTCTGCAGCCTTGCTGTCCCTTAGCTCCCCTTTCTGAGTCAAAAAGTTCATTGTTTTGGTTTGGTTTTTTTTTTTCCCTAATGCAATAGCTTCAGCGTAGGGAGACGTGCAGGAAGAGCTTTGCGGGGCTTTGGCTGGGAGCAGCTGAAACGCGGGGTTAGTTGAACCGTCCTGACCTACCCCCTGCCCAAAGGAAGCACCAATTACCGGCTGTTCCCGTACAGCTTTCGGTCTCTGAGCAGAGGTGGTGAGCTCCTGCTGGCAATGAAGACTCGGGTCACCAAGACTGACGTACTTCTGAGAGCCAGTGAAGTCTCCAGGCTGTTTTTAGACTTTCAGGGGCAGACGCATCTGCATGAAATGTCCTGGAGCAGCTTGTTTCTGTCCATGAGTTCCTGCGCCTTCCGTCCAAGCCGGGTGGCCGCTCAGAAGAAGAGCTCTGTCTGCTGAGGATCCCCCAAAAGCTCTGGCAGGTATCGCAGGCCCCTCTGCAGGGAAGTGCATGTGCTGCCACTGTCTCCCTGCTCGCTGAGCCAAGTAAATGCAACTTTCCTTTCTTCAGACCGAGTGTGGTGGCACCGATGCTGTGCCCAGTGAGCAGAAGGCTCCCAGAGGTGCCCGTCCTCCTTTCACCACTGCCTTCTGGGCCTTGTGTTTGGAGGCAAGACCTGTCTGATGTCCAGATTTGCAGCTCTGCTGTACTTGAGGAAAGGAAGGGAGGGAGTTGTGAGGTTGGAGGCTCCTTCTTGCATCATCTCCTGGTTGCTTGCAGGCAATCACCCTGTCAGGGCAGATCCCTGGGGTCAAAGAAGAGTGGCTGTTGTGGTCTGAGGGTTGTCCAGCTCCTGCCTTGAGCCAGTTCCCCGACCCTGTGCAGGACCTGCTGTGGGGCAGCCGTGCTCGTACACCTTGGGCATATGCACGCCCCACACCTGTGGTTATGGCTCCATCTTTGTGTTGGTGAAGAAGAGGAAGGCACCTGATGGACCCACGGGCAGAGCCTGCATCCCAAGAGAGGACTTGATCCTCTGGCTCCGAGCCCCATCTTCTCATCGTTTCTCCTGGCTCCAGGTTGGCTGTGCCAGCACCACCACAAATCACCGCGGTGCCAGCAGCTCCAGCAGCACTGGGGGGGGTGTGAAACCCATGTCTCCACCACCACTTGTTTGGCCCGTGTGGGGCAAGGCAGCCCAAAACCCACCTGGTTTGGGGCTGAGACCCCCTGTCGCTTCTGCTGCTGCGTCAGCAGGGGGTTAAGGCGAAGCTTGGGCTTAAGCAACCGGCTTAGGTCTGCCTCTTTCTCTGCAGCTGTATTTGCATTTGAATTGTGTTCCTTTCCCATTTTCTTTCCCCTGCCCGCTGGTTAATTGCTTGCAGAGGAGGTTTAACACCCGTGGGGTCAGATGGGCTGGAGCACAGTTCAACCTGCCTTCTGTTGGGCTGTGGAGAGGGCTCAGCCGGGGCGTGTGTCGTTGTTGGCCGTGTGTGTTAGGGCAACGCTGAGGGAGCGACCCAGAAGGGGAGCCTGTCGTACAGTAAATTGTCATCAGTAATTACGTTCCAGATGAAATCCCTGGCACGGGGTCTGTCTCTCTCAGGAACGGCCGGACGCAGGGAGGAGAAGGGGGAGGGTGGGAGATCTGGCAGAGCTGCGGGAGTTATCCGTGCTCACCCTTTCCCAAAAGCAGTCGGGGAATTTTTCAAGAAGGAGCCGAGTCCCTGGCGGCTGCTGCCCACGGGAAGGTCTGGCAGCATCGGCTGGGGAGATCCCATCAGATACCTCCAGGGCCGGGAGGGTTTCATACTGGTGTGCCAAAGGGATGGTGGGATCCCACAGTCCCCATCTCCTGGCAAAGGACTCGCTGCCTCCTTTTTGGAGAATTCATGAGGAGGAGGACTAAATACTTCGAGGGTTAGAGGGCACTCTTGTAGGCAAGAATGCGGTTTTTGCCTGAATTCCCTGGAGGCAGCAGTTTTGCTCACTGCCCCCTTGCTTATCTTTGTCCTGTTGGCTACAGGGCTTTAAGATCCGAGTTTAAAAAAAAAAAAAAAATCAAACCGAGCTATCTTCTTTCATGAGCTGACTGCTCTTGGCTGGCCTAAAAATAACAGGCCATGTATATCTGAAAGGTCTCTGTGAACAAGGTCTTCAAACCAGCCAGACCCACTGTATGTATTTAATATCGCAAACATGGCTACTTTTTTAACGGCCTTCAGTACACTGCCAGGCTTGTGTAATCTTTAGCCGATAAGACATCGTTTATAATTATCTCAAATAATGGGAAAACAAAGACAGCCTTTTTTTTCTTGAGCAACGGAAGAGTTATTTTGAAACCAGACCCCTTGAGGGAAATGGCAGGGCTTAAGGCTGATATTTATTGCATACGGAGGAAAACCAGGAAACTTCTTACATGAAAACCAGAGATCCTAAATCATTAACTATGGGTAGCCTTAACAAATACCCTTTGAAGCAATATTTGAAGGAAACGTTGCTAGAACAGAGTCCAGGGCTTCACCCCACCACGAGCACAGCAGCGCCCGTGACCAGGACGGACCCTCACCCAGGGCCCTGCTGATGAGCGTTCATTTAGGAATAAGTATTTTGGTTCAGCCCGATAACTGCTTTGATTATTAACCGCTCTAATCCTGCGGGGCTCTTCCTTCGTCAGGAACTCCAAGGAGTTCCAGAACTCCTTGGATGGGTTCTGCTGCCCAGGGCAGGAGCTGCGTTTAAAGCGGAGCCATCGAACGCCTGTGACTTGTTGCCTTCCCAAAGATTTCTCAGGGGAGGCACAGGCACCCTCAGGGGTTTCACAGGCGTGATACACATAAATTTTGATTTTTCTTAATCACCTCTTGCAGAACCCTCAGAAACACTCCGCGTCTCCTCGCAGGTTGAGTGCAGCCAGATGAGCTCAGCTCTCTTTAAATCAAGTTTAAGTGGGTTTATAAACATTTTGCAACCGTCACATCCCTGCTAGAACAAGTTGTCCCAGTAGGTGATTGCCTGGCCTGTTTTTGTTTTTCAGGAGAGCCTAGTTTTCGGTGGGAATCTGTCTAGTTGCAAGTTTTATTTTCTAGCACAGGCCCCTAAGAACGTGACCTCACGTGTAAACTCTAGGTTAAAAAAGGTTTTCTAAGATGAAATAATCAGAATGGCCGGTGCCTCCCACGCTCTCCTTCTTGCCTGTGAGTTTGACCACCTTTCCCGAGGGAGTTTGGCTGTCAGACATGATTGATGGGAGAGTCACCTTGTGACATGAGATTAAAGGTAACGCTTGTTGTGTGTCTCCTCCTGAAGTCCTGGGCCATCCCCGAGGAGGAGGGAGCAGCAGAAAACCCCGGCCGGGGCAGGGAAAGCTCTGGATAAGGCAGCGTGTGATCCTGTAATTAAGAGCTTTCGCCGAGTGCGTGGAAGGGGAAGGTTTGTTCCAAATGTAGCCCGAAATTACACGTTCAGCCTGCCTTCAACCACTCGCTATTAGAGTTTTTATTCTTCTTGATTGTGTAAGCCTCAATAACGCTGCGGCTTTGTCCCGGCTCCTCGTGTTTCTGCTCCTAACGTTCGCCCAGTCCTGCCCTTCCTCCTCCCCCAGGGGACAGGTTGGCGGCTAATTTTGGCACGAGGGGACGAAGAGTGGCACCATCCAGCTCCTCCTCACGTCGGCGCTGGATTGGACTGGGCACTGCCCTGGCGTCTCAGTTTTTAGAGGGCGTGATGAAATTACACCTTTTTTTAAACGCACACCAGTGCAGGTGAGCCCCGCTCCCCTGTCCTCCCTTGGCAGAAGAGATGCCGAGGAAGGACAATTTGGTCCTTTGTTCCCTGCGTGCCCATCTCAGGTGAGGGGCTGGTTTTCCTTCGGGATATCAGGTGGGATAAAAGCGGCTCCTGTTCTTGCTGTGGCGGGAGGGGAGCGGGTGTACGCGGCAGGAAACGCTGCCAAAACCCCCTGTTTTCTGCCAGACAGGTGGGTAAAGAGCACGGCCGGGCGGAAGGACGTTCGTGTCTCAGCACCTCCGTTCAGGTGGGATCCGTGGGGGTGCAGGGCCTGCGGAGGGGCTTTTTCCACCCGCTAAAGGCAGGAATCTTCATTTCTGGTGCTGCCGCTGAGGAGTTAACGAGAAGCCGCGCTGACAGCTTTAAACTCTGCTCTATAAACTGTACCCAGCCCCTGTCTCATGATGTGCTCTCCAGCTTGTCCAGGCTGGCCGAAAGCGGGGCTGATCCTTTGCAGAGGAGAGGAATGAGGGTGTTGCCCCTACGGTTGTGGCCGAAACCCTCTGCGGCTCTTGCACAAAAGCTGTTTCATGCTGCTTTCGCCAAAATACTCTTGGGTCCTATGTTATCCTTGCAGGGCTGAGCATCCGGACCCCTCAGGGTACCAAAACCCACAGTGGGGGTGTCTGTGAGCCCCCTTACCCTGCCTGAGTCCTGGCTGGGGAGTGGGAGAGATACTCAGGGCTCCTGCTTTGCCCAGCCCTGCAGCACCGGGCATCACTCTCTGTACACCCTAGGGGCTCTCCCCAGCAGGACCCATGGTCAGGAGGGTCTGGGGAGTCCAGCCCCTCTCTGCGCCCGCTACTGGACCCAGGGATGCTCCTGCCAGGCAGGATTCCTTGCAAAGCTCCTCGCCCAGCTTTGCATTTGGATAAACTATGAAATATGTATGAGCTTTACAGAAATGCAGAGTAACCAAAGCACCCTTTCAGGAGGAGAGCTGGAATGCAGCTCTGCATCGGACTGCATTAAGCCCACAGCCTCCACCAGGCTGCCAAATCTGTCTTTGTGGGGCCCAAAAAGTCTTGTTTCCTCTGGGTACGAGGGGAGATACCTCCTGGCAAACCTGGCCAGGGCAGGTGGCACACAAGACCCTGCTGATTCCAACTGCCAGGCCCTGGGGTGGGAGAGGTGGCGCTGAATTCCTGGGGAGAAGCTTTCCAAACGCCTCCCAGCCTCAGGAGGGTGGTGAAGCTCAAGTTACTCACCCTGGGGTACCTACGGCCCCGGGAAATGTCACAGCCCACCGAGCTGGCAGTGTCCCCTTCCACCGAGCAGCCCAAGCGGCTCCCCCGTGCCTCGTGATCAGCCAGCGGCTGTAGCACAGACAGACGGACGTCAGCTGCTGAGAATGGGGTGTTTGGGGGTTCATGTCCACCCTCAGCCACGGCCTGAGGTGGGAGGCAGGAGTCCGCTGGGCTCTGACACGTGTGGCTATTCCCCGTGCAGGGTGGGGAGCACTTTGGCGAGGTGTCAGCCTTGCTGGTGATATTTTGGAGAGAAACGATGTCTTCTCCACATGAGCAAAATGGCCTGGAGACCTGCAGGGTCTGGATCGGGGCTGGCTGGGAAGGGGACCCCCAGTCGGAAGAGGAGGGTGGGCTCAGAACGGCACAAACGGGTAAATTGGGAAGGGGAGGCAGCCGCTGAGGTTACTTCTGGCTCGTTCCTCCCCTGGAGCCTATGGAAACGCCATCGTTGCGTACGTTGCTCCTGCGGTTGGGCCGCACGGTTTGAAGGGGAGAATTGTGCTCTTGGACTGCGCTTCCCTAATCCACACCACAAATCACATAAAATTTAAAAAAAAAAAAAAAAGCGTTGCTGTTGACCTAAAAGAGGTAGTAAATAATTGCGTTGGAGTCCTGAGGTGCCTGCAGTCCGGGCCAAAGCTGCCCCTTGTTTCTAGCCTGCAGAGCAAGTTATTATCTCGAAGCGAAATCCTTAATTTCGAGCTAACTCTGAGGATGAAGCCGGGCTGGTGCGCTGTCCTGGGCCCTCTCCACGCTGGCCATCGCAGCGCTGGGGTGGCCACGTGTCAGGTTTGCTCCCCTCCTTGGGCCCCGGGGGGGCCGTTCCTCTGGCAGGGCAGGAGGACGCCGTGTTTTAAGCGGCTGCGTCTCAGGATTTACTGCTGCTTCTTGCGCGCTGGGGTGCTCCAAGCAGGCAGGGGGACTCCGAGAGGTATTTTGCCGGCTTCTGGCCCCTCCAGCTCAGCTGGGGGCAGCGGGACGAAGCTGGAAGTGAACACAGAAATTGTACGTTCTGCTGGGCTGCGGGAGCAAGGGTCTGGCAAGGCGCCATCAGGTGAGGAAAGGAGCGAGACGGCAGGGATGGGGGAGGAAGAAGGAGGAGTGGGAAGATTGGCCCTACCTTGTCACGTCACCCCACCCTCAGCTTCGTAGTTGTCCCCATCACTTAAACTCCCCTTCTGCCCTCAGAGAAAATGAACCTCTTGTGCTTAGCAGTTGCACGGCAAGCGCTAGAGAGCTGGTGCCTGCAGGTGAGGGACCTTTTTCAGGATTTTATGACCTTCCTTGGCTCCTTAAGCCCTGTGGGACCAGTGCACCCTGCAGAGCTCGTCCTTGCCACCATGCGGAGGAGAAGACACAGGCTGCCCTGCTCTGGCCAAGGTGTTCCTTCCCCACTTATTACACATGGATTTTTTTTTTTTCTTTAATCCTTTAAATTAAACGTTATAGAACCTGTCCTAATGCTGTACTTCTAAAAGCACCTCCTTCTCTTTTTTTTTTTTTGGTTTGGTAGATCTCCGAAGCTGGGAAGGACTCCTTGCCTTCTTGGTTACACTGGAACGCGGAGAGCAGCTCCCTGGAAGGGCTGCCCCTTGACACGGACAAGGGCGTCCACTACATCTCGGTGACCACGCTGCAGCCCTTCCCGAACGGGAGCTACGTGCCACAAACCGCAAATGTCTTCTCCGTTGAGGTCCACCAAGAAGACCACAACGAGCCTCAGTCGGTGCGAGTGGCTGTCCAAGACACGGGTGACGCGGCGCCGTTCGTGTGTGGCTCGGAAGAGCCCGTCACTATCCTGACTGTCATTTTGGATGCCGACTTAACAAAAATGACGCCAAAGCAGAGGATTGAACTCTTAAACAGAATGAGAAGCTTCTCGGAGGTGGAACTTCATAACATGAAGTTGGTTCCTGTTGTAAATAACAGACTCTTCGACATGTCAGCCTTCATGGCTGGACCGGGAAACGCAAAGAAAGTGGTGGAAAACGGGGCCTTACTCTCATGGAAACTGGGATGTTCTCTGAGCCAAAACAGTGTCCCCAACATCAGCAAGGTGGAGGCTCCAGCCAAGGAAGGAACCATGTCCGCCCGCCTTGGCTACCCTGTTGTTGGCTGGCACATTGCTAACAAGAAACCTCACCTCCCAAAGAGGATGCGGCGGCAGATCAACGCCACCCCCACGCCTTTGACTGCCATCGGGCCACCCACCACTGCCGCGCAAGAGCCACCGACCAGGATCGTCCCCACCCCAACGTCGCCCGCCATCGCGCCACCCACGGAGACGACAGCACCCCCCGTCCGGGAGCCCATACCGCTGCCAAGAAAGCCTACGGTCACCATCAGAACGAGGGGCCCCATCGTCCAGACCCCCACTCTGGGACCCATCCAGCCAACCAGGGTAGCAGAAGGCACCGGCACGGCCTCTGTGCCAATTCGCCCCACGATGCCCGGGTACGTAGAGCCCACGGCGGTGATCACGCCGCCCACAACCACCACCAAGAAACCCAGAGTCTCCACTCTGAAACCAGCCACGCCGTCCACCACGGATTCCTCCACGGCGACGACGCGAAGGCCTACTCGGAGACCCAAAACGCCCCGTCCGACGAAGCCTCCCAGCACGACCAGGTCCCCCATCTCCAAGCTGACAACGGCCTCCCCTCCGACCCGTGTACGCACCACAGCCAGCGGCCTCCCCCGGCCCTGGGAGCCCAACGAGCCACCCAAGCTGACCAACCACATCGACAGGGTGGACGCGTGGGAGGGCACCTACTTCGAGGTTAAAATACCGTCGGACACCTTCTACGACAAGGAAGACACCACCACGGACAAACTGCAGCTGACCTTGAAGCTGAAGGAGCAGCAGATGATAGAGGAGAACTCGTGGGTGCAGTTCAACAGCACCAGCCAGCTCATGTACGGCATGCCCGACCACAACCACATCGGGAAGCACGAGTACTTCATGTACGCGACCGACAAAGGCGGGCTCTTTGCTGTGGACGCTTTCGAAATCCACGTCCACAAACGCCCGCACGGAGACAAGTCTCCGGTGAAGTTCAAGGCCAGGCTGGAAGGGGACCACAACGCGGTGGTGAACGACATCAATAAGAAGATCATGCTGGTGAAGAAGCTGGCTCTGGCGTTCGGCGACAGGAACAGCAGCACCATCACGGTGCAGGACATCACCAAAGGCTCCATCGTAGTGGAGTGGACGAACAACACGTTGCCCCTGGAGCCCTGCCCCCGGGAGCAGATCCGGACTTTGAGCAAAAAAATTGCGGATGACTCCGGCGGGCCGAGCCTGGCCTTCTCCAACGTCTTGCAGCCCGAGTTCAAGCCTCTGAACGTGTCGGTGGTGGGCTCCGGCAGCTGCAGGCACATCCAGTTCATCCCCGTGACGAAGGACGGCAGGGTGATCTCAGAGGCGACGCCGACGGTGGTGGCGGGCAAAGACCCCGAGAAGAGCAGCGAGGACGACGTGTACCTCCACACCGTCATCCCCGCCGTGGTGGTGGCCGCCATCCTCCTGGTGGCCGGCATCATCGCCATGATCTGCTACCGCAAGAAGAGGAAAGGGAAGCTGACCATCGAAGACCAGGCCACCTTCATCAAGAAAGGCGTGCCCATCATCTTCGCCGACGAGCTGGACGACTCCAAGCCGCCACCGTCCTCCAGCATGCCCCTCATCCTCCAGGAGGAGAAAGCCCCGCTGCCCCCACCGGAGTACCCCAACCAGAGCATGCCGGAGACCACGCCGCTCAACCAGGACACCATCGGGGAGTACACGCCGCTGCGGGACGAGGACCCCAACGCGCCGCCCTACCAGCCTCCCCCCCCCTTCACCGCACCCATGGAGGGGAAAGGCTCCCGCCCGAAGAACATGACCCCATACAGGTCCCCGCC
>QJSC01027312.1:0-131159 GCA_003697955.1 Calidris pygmaea | reverse complement strand
GTCGGGATGTCCGCGGCCGGGCGGGACCCCGCACCCAGCATCCCCTCGGGCCGGCGGCGGGGGAGGCGGTGCCGGTGTGCGGGGCGGGGCGGGGGCCGGGCGGACTCCATGTCCCAGGGTCCCCGGGGCCGTGGTGCCCCTGCCGGGGGGAAAGGGAGGAAGGATGCTGCGGGCCGGTTGCCGCGCCGCGATCCACCGCCGGTCGCCGGGCTCGGCGCCGCTGTGCGGGAAAGGGGGGTCCGGGGAAAAAGAGGGGACGCTGAAACGGACGCCGTTGGACGCCCTGCACCGGTCCCGCGGCGGGAGGATGGTGGCGTTCGCCGGCTGGAGCTTGCCGCTGCACTACGGGCAGGGCCACCTCCAGTCCCACCTGCACACCCGCCGCCACTGCTCCCTCTTCGACGTCTCCCACATGCTGCAGGTAGCCGGGGCGGGATGGGGATGGGGGCGGCGGGGGTGGGGTGGGGGAGACACGGGGACACACACACACACACACACACGGGGATGGCACCCCCACCGCCTCACCGTGAGCCAGCCATGAGGCCCTTGTGGCCAAGAGGGCCAGTGGAATCCTGGGCTGCGTAGGGAAGAGCGTGGCCAGTAGGTGGAGGGAGGTCATTCTCCCCCCTCTGCTCTGCTCTGGTGAGGCCACAACTGGAATACGGCGTCCAGTTCTGGGCTCCCCAGTTCAAGAGGGACAGGGAACTGCTGGAGAGAGTCCAACGTAGGGCAACAAAGATGATTAAAGGATTGGAGCATCTCCCTGATGAGGAAAGGCTGAGAGAGCTGGGACTCTTCAGCCTGGAGAAGAGAAGGCTGAGGGGAGACCTCATCTACGTCTACAAGTTCCTAAAGGGTTGGTTGAAGGATGATGGAGCCGGACTCTTTTCAGTGGTTCCCAGAGACAGGATGAGGGGCAACGGGCACAAGCTGGAACATGGGAAGTTCCACTCAAATATGAGGCAGAACTTCTTTAGGGTGAGGGTGACAGAGCCCTGGAAGAGGCTGCCCAGGGAGATTGTGGAGTCCCCTTCTCTGGAGATCTTCAAGCCCCGCCTGGATGCTGTCCTGAGTGATGTGCTCTGGGCAACCCTGCTTTGGCAGGGGAGTTGGACCAGATGATCCCTAGACGTCCCTTCCCACTCCGACAATTCCGTGATTCCCCTCCTGCACCTTCCAGACCCAGGTGTACGGCCGGGACCGCGTCAGGTTCATGGAGAGCCTGGTGGTGGGGGACATCGGTGAGCTGAAGCCGGGACAGGTACATGACACCGGGTCGCCAGTGGGGTCAGAGGTCCCTGGGGACACCCCAGGGCGGGGGGGAGATGGGGGGGATGGGAGGGGACGGGCAGCCTGCCCACACTGGGCCGTGTCCTTGCAGGGCACCCTGACGCTGCTCACCAACGAGAGGGGCGGCATCGTGGATGACCTCATCGTCACCAACACGTCAGAAGATCACCTCTACCTGGTGTCCAACGCCAGCTGTGTCAACAAGGACTTGAGCGTCATGAGGGTATGGGGCAGCCCGAGCCTTGTGGGAGGTGGGGACACATGGTGGGAATGAGCCCCCCCCCTCCACCTTTCGGTGACATCCGTGGCTGCGCAGGGCAAGGTGGCCGAGGCTAGCAGCCCCGGCCACCATGCTAGCAGCCCGCTGTCACCCTGGCAGGACAGAGCGGCGGAGCTGCGTGCTGCCGGCAGCGACGTCCACCTGGAGGTGTCGGACAACGCGCTGCTGGCTCTGCAAGGTAGCGGGGACCCCGCCGTGGGCTGTCACCAGGCATCACCACGCGGGGGTCTCACCCTCAGAGGGTGCCAGGCTGCACCCTGCTCCGAGTCCCTGCCCGACGGGTGTCCATGCCCTCCCCGTGTGTCCCCCCCCGCCCTTCCCCAGACACCGCCGTCCCCCAGACCCACCTGCCTCCCCAGGTCCCTCCATGGCGCGGGTGCTGCAGGCGGGGCTGACGGATGACCTGGCCAAGCTGTCCTTCATGAACAGCGTCACCACGACGGTCTTTGGCGTGCCGGGCTGCCGGGTCACGCGCTGCGGCTACACGGGCGAGGACGGCGTAGAGGTACCCGGGGAGCTGCGCCGGCACACCCCCACTCTCCCCCCCCCCCCTCCCCCTCCGCCACCGCGGTACCGAGGGCAACACCGTGCCCTGCTAACCCTGCCCGCGTCCTCCCCGCAGATCTCGGTGCCCGTGGGGCGGGCGGTGGAGCTGGCCGAGCGGCTGCTGGGTTTCCCCGAGGTGTGGCCAGCGGGGCTGGCGGCCAGGGACAGCCTGCGCCTGGAGGCCGGGCTCTGCCTCTACGGCAACGACATCGACGAGACCACCACGCCTGCCGAGGCCGGGCTGATGTGGACCTTGGGTAGGTCGGGGCCACGTTCCGCCCCCCCACCTCCTCCTCAGGGTGGGCAGAGGGGCGAGGTGTCCCCAACAGGGCGCTGAGGGACCAGGCAGGCATCGCCGGGGCAGGACCTGCTGGCACACAGAAGGGGGGGTCCCCTGTGCCGACCCTCGCCCATCTCTGTCCTGCAGGAAAGCGCCGGCGGGCGGCCATGGACTTCCCCGGCGCGGCTGTCATCATGGCACAAGCGAAAGAGAAGCCCAAGCGCAGGCGTGTGGGGCTGACGTCGGTGGGACCCCCCATCCGGCCCCACACGCCCATCCTGGGCCCCGAGGGCACGTCTGTGGGTAGGTGGGAGCAGCGGGGCAGGCGTGGGCACGGCCCCGAGCTGCGCCCATGGGCAGGGGAGGGTGTTGGGGGCTGCCGGCCCCCCCCCCCCCCCGCTCACCTCCCCGTGTCCTCCCGTCCCCAGGCACGGTGACCAGCGGCAGCCCCTCGCCCTCCCTGGGCAAGAACATCGCCATGGGCTACGTGGAGACGGCGCACAGCCGGGCCGGCACCGCGCTCACCGTGGAGGTGCGGAAGAAGCAGCACCCGGCCCTGGTCACCAAGATGCCCTTCGTGCCCACCCAGTACTACGTGGCCAAGTGAGGCCAGCGGGCACGGCACCCCAATAAACGCCCCCGCCCCACTCTCCTGGCCTCCTCCTCCCGTGACGGCGGGCGCCAAAGCAAGGGGCGGCGGGTGGGGGACAGCACTTTAATGGCGTGGGCCAGTGCCCAGCAGGTCCTGGCGCTGCTCCTCACTCCCGGTGCGTCTTCACCGGCTCTGCCGCCGAGCCCTCCCTGCAAGAGAGGGGCAGCGTGAGCACAGCCCAGCACTTACTGGGGCGTACTGGTCTGAGGGCACAGCTAGGAGTGAGCTGACTGGGGCGCACTGGTTTTGGGGGGCAGTTGGGAGGGCGCTCACTGGGCTGGGGGCAGATGGGAGGGCGCTCACTGGGCTATACTGGGCTGGGGGCAGACAGAAGAGCACTCACTGGGCTATACTGGGCTGGGGGCAGATGGGAGGGCATTTACTGGGCTGTACTGGGTGCAGATGGTAGGGCATTTACTGGGCTGTACTGGGCTGGGGGCAGATGGGAGTGCACTCGTTGGGGTGCACTGGTCTGGAGGCATGGATGGGAGGGAGCTCACTGGGCTGTACTGGGCTGGGGGCAGCTGGCAGGGCATTTACTGGGCTGGGGACATGGTAGGGCATTTACTGGGCTGTACTGGGATGGGGGCAGCCGGAAGGGCGCTCACTGGACTGTACTGGGCTGGGGGCAGGTGGTAGGGCATTTACTGGGCTGTACTGGTCTGGGGGCAGCTGGTAGGGCATTTACTGGGTTGTACCGAGCTGGGGGCAGATGGTAGGGCATTNGCTGGCAGGGCATTTACTGGGCTGTACTGGGCTGGGGGTGCAGCTGGAGGGGGCATTTGCTGGGTGGTGCTGGTCCAGGGGTGCAGCCAGGAGGGGGCTCACTGGGACACACTGGGATGGGGGTAGCGCTCACTAGGGTGCACTGGTCGGTGCCGGGGGGGGCCGAGCGGCGGCGGGGCAGGGCGGGGGGGGGGTGTCGGGCCCGGTAACGGTCGGGACTCACCGGGGCGGGCAGTGCCGCTCGGCGCCGCCGTTGCGTCCGGCCGGGCCGGCGGGGGAGAGGGAGTGTGCGCGGGGCCGGGCGGGCCCGGAGACGGTGCCGGCGGGCCGGCGTGCGGTGGGCCCCGTCCGGTAGCAGAGGGCGGCTACCGCCCCGCCGTAGGCTCGCCAGGCCAGGCGGACGCCCAGCAAGCTGAGGCCCAGCCAGAGCAGCAGCAGCTGGCACAGAGCGGCCCGCACGTCCTGCGCCGCCCATTCGGCCGCCAGCTCCCGGCCCAGCGCCACCAGCGCCCGCCACGGCGACTGCCAGGCCCCCGCCGCCGCCGCCGCCATGGCTGCGCCGGCCGCCGCCGGGCCTTCCGGGTGGGCGGGGCCTCCCGGGGGGGTGGGCGTGGATAAGGGGGCGTGGCCTCCCGTCGCTGATAGGCTCCTCCCAGAGGCGGGTAGCCAATCGGGGCGTGGTCTCCTCGCTTGGCCCCTCCCCTGGGCGGGGCCTGGGCGGTGGGCGGGGCCGCCATGGCGGGCAGCGAGGAGGGGCGGTACTCCCGGCAGCTGTGAGTGCGGGCACCGCGGGCTCGGCCCGCCGCCCCCCCCCCCCCCCCGGTTCTCCGGTCCCACCGCTTCCGGTCCTTGCCCCGCAGGTACGTGCTGGGCGACGGGGCGCGGCGGCTGGCCGGGGCGCGGGTGCTGGTGTCCGGGCTGCGCGGGACGGGAGCGCAGGTGGCGGCGGCGCTGGTGGCGGCGGGAACCGGGCGTGTCGTCCTGCACGATGGTGGCACCGCCCGCACCGCCGACCGCGGCCAGCAGGTACCGGCGGGACCGGGCGGGGGGGCACGGCTACGGGCGCGGGTGTGGGTGGGGGTCCCGGTAACAGGTACGGGTCCATATGGGCAGGGGTCCCGGTGGTGGGTCTGAGTGTGGGTGGGGGTTCCGGTAACCGGTACAGGTGTGGGCAGGGGTGCCAGTAACGGGTATGGGTACGGCCAGAAGTCCCAGTAATGGGTATGGCCAGGGGTCCCAGTAACAGATACAGGTATGGTCAGGGGTCCTGGTAATGGGTCTGGGTGGGGGTGGGGGTCCTGGTAACCGGTATGGGTGTGGGCAGGTGTCCCAGTAACAGGTACAGGTGTGGGCAGGGGTCCCAGTAACGGGTACAGGTATGGGCAGGGGTCCCGGTAATGGGTACAGGTATGGGAAGGGGTCCCAGTAACGGGTGTGGGTATGGGCAAGGGTCCCGGTAGCCGGTACAGGTGTGGGAAGTGGTCCCAGTAACACATACGGGTATGGGCAGGGGTCCCAGTAATAAGTACGGGTGTGGGTGAGGGTCCTGGTAACAGGTAGGGATATGGGCAGGGGTCCTGGTGATGGGTACAGGTATGGGTGAGGGTACCAGTAAAGGGGAATGGGTAAAGGTCCCGGTAACAGGTACAGGTGTGGGAAGTGGTCCCAGTAACAGGTACAGGTATGGGCAGGGGTCCTGGTAATGGGTCTGGGTGTGGGTGGGAGTCCTGGTAACAGGTACGGGTGTGGGCAGGGGTCTGAGTAACAGGTAGGGGTATGGGCAGGGATCCTGGTGATGGGTACAGGTATGGGGAGGAGTCCTGCTAACAGGTATGGCTGAGGGTCCCAGTAATGGGTACAGGTGTGGGGTGAGGGTCCCAGTAACGGGTATGGGTGTGGGAAGGGACACCAGTAACGGGCATGGGTACAGACAGGGGTCCCCATCCCGGGTACGGGTGTGAGTGGAGGTCCCAGCAATGGGTGTGGGTGCAGCTGGGGGGTCCCTGGTGCAGGTGTGGGTATGGGGTGCGGGGCTTCCAGTAACAGGTACAGGTTGGGGGTCCAAGTAAGGAGTGTGGAATGGGAGGTCTCTGTCATGGGTATGGCACAGGGTGCCCCTCATCATCACGGGCATGGGGTGTCATGTGTCATAGGTGTGGTGCTTAGCAAAAGACCCCCCAGCAGTGTGGTCAGGGCCCCATGGAGTGCCCCGCTGTGGCGGGCAGCACCCCAAACTCACGAGGCGCCCCGCCGTGCGCCCACCCCACAGTTCCTCCTGGGGGAGAGCGACGTGGGCCAGAACCGTGCCGAGGCGTCCCAGCGGGTCCTGGCCGAGCTGAACCCCCACACGGTGGTGGCAGCTCACACTGGGGAGCTGTCGGAGGCCTTCCTCGCCTCCTTCCAGGTGAGCCCGTGCCCCTGCCACCCTGGTGTCCCCCAGGGATGGTGGCACCCACTGACAGCCCCGGCGCAGGTGGTGGTGTTGACCGAGTCCTCACTGGAGGAGCAGCTCCGCATTGGGGACTTCTGCCATGACCGGGGCATCTGCTTCATCGTGGCTGACGCCAAAGGACTGGCAGGGTAAGGGGTCTCTGCTGCAGGGTCCTGCCACTGGCTCTGGGTCACCTTGTCCCCAGAGCCCTCAGCCCCAGGCAGGACCTGGCGGTGCTCGGGCAGCTTGGTGAGGCGTCTCCTCCAGCAAAACCCCTTCTGTCTTCTTCAGGCAGCTGTTCTGTGACTTTGGGAAGCACTTCATTGTTGAGGATCCGGCAGAAGGGGACCCAGTGTGTGCCATCGTGCAGGACATCTCCCAGGTAGGAGGGCAACCTCAGCAGGGTCCCCCGAGATGCTGCTACCTCCTTTATGCCACCTGGGTCTGGTCCCCCACCCTCATGTCCCTTCCCTTCCTCAGGGCAACCCAGGTGTGGTGACATACGTGGGGACAGAGGAGAGCTATGGCCACCTCTTCTCTGATGGTGACCTGGTGAGGTTTTCTGGCGTGGAGGGGATGACGGAGCTGAACGACCAGGAGCCCATCCGCGTCCGTGCACTGGGTGAACCACCCAGGGTGTCCCAGCTGCCCTAGCCCAGGGTTGGGGAACTCGCTGGGTCCTTGGCGATGACCGTGACATCCGTCCCCATCTCGTCCCCAGGTGCCTTCAAGCTGGAGATCTGCGACACCAGCTCCTTCTCGCCCTACCGCTGCGGGGGCCTGGTCTCGCAGGTGCGGCTGCCCCAGGAGCGCTCCTACGTAAGTCCCCCCTCGTCCCCGCGGTGCTGCCACCAGGGCTGGGACACCGCCGTGCCGTCCCCCAACCCCAGGGAACCTCTCACCCCAACCCTGGCGCTGTGCCGGCAGGAGCCCATGTCCCGGTCACTGGTAGATCCCAAGATCCAGGTGATGAATCCCGAGGAGCTGCCACGCAGCCGCAGCCTGCACGCCGCCTTCTGGGCCCTGCACGCTTTCCAGAGGGAGCGTGGCCACCTGCCCCGGCCCAGGGCACCGGTGAGTCCCTGTCTTGCCCCTGTCCGGTCCCCCTGGACCCCCGCCACCCTGCCCGGGGCTGCCCTCACCCCTCTGCCCGCAGGCAGACGCTGAGCGGGTGCTGGAGCTGGCGCGGAGCCTGGGGATGGAGCAGGGTCCCCTGGATGAGGATGTCGTGCGAGCCTTCGCCAGCGTGAGCGCGGGGGACCTGTGCCCCGTGGCTGCCATCACCGGAGCCATGGCAGCCCAGGAGGTGCTGAAGGTGAGGAGGGCGAGGGTCCTGAGTCCTGGGTTCCCACTGGCCCGGGGTCTGGCTTCGCATGCTGTTCGGTGGCATTTGTTGGCCACGAGAGGGCACTTGCTGCCCACCTGGGGACACCAGACGGGTCAGCAGGGCTGGGGTGGCGTATGGGGGCACCCCACCGGCCACAAGGCTGATGGGGCCCCGTTCACCCCAGGCCATCACCGGGAAGTTCTTGCCCCTGGACCAGTGGTTGTACTTCGATGCCCTGGAGTGCCTGGCGCTGGAGGGGGCCGAGCGGCTGACGGAGGAGGACTGCGCCCCGGTGAGAGACGTGCCGAGTCCCTCCCGGGCACCGGGGGGGCGGGGGGGTGCCACGGCCACCCGCGCTCACCCCGTTCCTCCATCCCGACAGAGGGGGTCTCGCTACGATGGACAGATCGCCGTCTTTGGGGACGCCTTCCAGGAGCGGTTGGGCAGCCAGAAGTACTTTGTGGTGAGCCGGGGCCGGGGGTGCCGCGGTGCCGGGAGATGCTGCGGAGCCACCGGCCGGCGTGCCGGGAGCTGCAGCGGCTCTGCCCCGGCAGGTGGGAGCCGGCGCCATCGGCTGCGAGCTGCTGAAAAACTTTGCCATGATGGGGCTGGCGGCGGGGCCGGGTGGGGACATCACTGTCACCGATATGGACTCCATCGCCCCCTCCAACCTCCATCGGCAGCTCCTCTACCGCACGGCGGATGTATCGGTGAGGCGCCGTGAGGAGTGGGCTGAGCTCCCCTCGATGGGGCGCCGTGGCTGTCCCGGGGGCACCCCGGGGCCGTGGGGTGGTGGAGAGTCACCCGCCTCCTCTCTGCCCCGACAGAAGCCAAAGTCGGAGGTGGCCGCAGCGGCCGTGCGGCGCATGAACCCCGATATCAAGGTGACACCTCACCAGAACCAGGTGGGACCTGCCACCGAGCTGCTCTACGGGGACGACTTCTTCCGGAGCCTGGACGGCGTCGCCAGCGCCCTGGACACGCTGGAGGCCCGTGAGTGCTGGGGAGGGGAAAGGGGTCGAGGCCCAGGATGTGCCCCCCCGGTTCCCCAGCACCCCTGCCTCCCCACAGGTGCCTACTTGGAGAGCCGCTGCCTCCGCTACCTCACGCCGCTGCTGGATTCGGGCACGGAGGGGCCACGGGGGAACGTGCTGCCCGTGGTGCCCGCCCTGACCGACCTGCTGCGGCCGGGGGCAACCCCCAGGGACGGCACCTTCCCCCTCTGCACCCTGCGGTACTTCCCCCGCACCATCCAGCACACGCTGCAGGTAGGCTGTGCCGCGCCGGCCCCGGCACCCAGCGAGGAAGCCCTGGCACCTTTGTCTTCCTTTCCCGTTTCCCCCTCCGGCCGTGGCCAGGATACGGCCCCAGCTGCTTCCTGCTGGCAGCCCCAGCTCTGCTGCCGGCCCCGGTCCCAGTGTGGCCTCTCCTTCCCCCTTGGCTTGCTCTGGGGGGGTCCCCAGGGGGCACAAGGGGTGGGGGGTGGGGGTTGCTCCCATCCTCAACCCCCGCTTCCCCCTCCGCAGTGGGCCCGCGATGAGTTTGAGGGGCTCTTCCAGCTGCCCGCGGAGCACGTCCAGCGGTTCATGGAGTGAGTGGGCTTGGGGGGAGCGGCGTCGGTGTCGGGAGAGCTGCTGCCAGCCCTGCCGGAGGGCACTGCCCACCGGGGAGGGGGACGGAAGAGGGGGACGGACCGCTGCATCCCACCCCGGGGTGTCCTGCGGGATTGCTCCCGGGAGAGCAGCAGCCCTGCTGTCTGGTTTTGCAGAGATCCGGGTTTCCCGGAGCAGCTGCCGGCCGGGAAGGCTCTGGAGGTCCTGGAGCAAGTGCGGTGGAGCCTGCGGGAGCGTCCAGGGGACTGGCAGGACTGCCTGCGCTGGGCACGGCGGCACTGGCAGAGCCGCTACCACGACGCCATCGCCCAGCTGCTGCACAACTATCCCCCGGAGCACGTGAGCCCGGTGCCCCCGGGGATGGCACCCCCTGCACCCTCTCTCCTCCCCCGGCCACCCTGCCCCAGCCAGGGGGACGGTGTCCCCAGGCCTGACTCTGCTCTCCCTGTGCCAGGAAACCAGCCCGGGTGTCCCCTTCTGGTCAGGGGACAAGAGCTGTCCCCGTCCGCTGACGTTTGACCCTGATAATGTGAGTGCAAGGGAGAGCGCTGGGGTCACCTCCTGGGGACAGTGTGGGCAGGGGAAGAGCCAAGCCCGTGCCAGGGGTGCAGTGGATGCCGGACCATGGTTGTGCTCCGTCTGCCACAGCCTGTGTGGGGCTGCCAGGTCCTGAGCTGGGTCTGGTTCCATCCCCCAGTTGGCCAGGGCACGGCGGGGGACAGCCCATGCATGCTCTGTGGCTGGAGAAGGAGGAGGGAGAGGCACCTCCATCACCACCTCGGGGCAAAGCGGGCAGCCTTTGGGCTGGGGGGGTTTGTAGACCAGGTGCTCTGCGCCCACAGGACACCCACCTGGACTACATCCTGGCTGCTGCCCACCTCTTTGCCCAAGCACACAAGGTGCCACCGTGCAATGACCGCACGGCTGCCCAGGACATCCTCCGCAG
Source organism: Calidris pygmaea (assembly GCA_003697955.1). NCBI lineage: Eukaryota > Metazoa > Chordata > Aves > Charadriiformes > Scolopacidae > Calidris > Calidris pygmaea. The sequence goes on along the minus strand of QJSC01027312.1, from coordinate 121,068 downwards.
CATGGTCCTGCCACCCTTCGTGCCCCAGGATGGGCTCCAGATCCCCCTCACAGAGGAGCAGGAGGAGGGGCAGGTGCCTGCAGGTGAGGTTCCCGTGCCCCTGGATCCCCTGGGGCACATCCCCAGGTCCTTTGGTCCGGCCTGGTGGCAGTGGGGCTGCGATGATGCTCGTCCCTGTCCCAGCAGCCAGGAGGACCCAGACTGAGAGGGTGGGCACTGTGCTGTGTGCCCCACAATGCCATGGTACAGAGGTACCACCCAAGGGGTCCCTGTGCCACCAGACACCAGGCAGCTGGCAGAGCTCACCCGGGACCTGGTGCAGCGGAGACAGGAGCTGGTTGGGGGTGAGGTGGCACAAGTGCCCCTGATGGATCCCATCTACTTCGAGAAGGTACCTGCGGCCGGGCAGGTGGCCCTGCTCAGCCCGGGGTGGGGTTGGCAGCTGCTAGTCCTTGTGGGACACCAAAATCCCCGCGAGACCTTGATGTCTCCATGCTCTTCCCTGCAGGATGATGACATCCACGTGAACTTCATCACGGCAGCGTCCAACCTGCGGGCAGAGAACTACGGCATCCCCCCCGCCGACTGGATGACGGTGAGAGGGGCAGCCGGCGGGACCGGGGGTCCCCATCCCGCGCGGGGGCAGCCGGTGACGCCGCTCCTGTCCTCAGAGCAAGCGGATCGCCGGGCGCATCCTGCCCGCCATCATCACCACCACGGCGGCCGTGGCCGGGCTGGCGTGCCTGGAGGTCTACAAGCTGGTGTGGGGTTGCCGGGACCTCAGCCGCTACCGCAACAGCCACCTCTGGCTGTCCGACTGCCGGCTGCTCCGCGTGCAGCCCCTGCCACCCCGCACCTACCGGGTAGGACCCTCTCCCCCAGGGCAGGGCGGGTGGGGGACACCCAAGGGTGCCCCGGTGCCAGCTGCTGCGCCGGTGGTGCCAGGGGGGGACCCAAGGAGGTGGCCACGCAAGAGGGGCAGCCCCTGGCCCGTGGGGCTACGGAAATGGATGGCGGGTGTCATGGTGGGCTGGGAACGCCGCCAGGCAACGAGGAACCGGCTCCTTTCTGCGGCCGCCCCCATGGCACCCAGCCGCCCCGGCTTTGGGCGCAAGCGGGATGATGCTCTGGGGGCACCCGTGGGGCTGAGGCAGCCCCGCCGCCCCACAGCGGGCCCCACGGCCAGCCCGGAGGGAGGGGGTCCGCGGCAGCCGCGCACATCTGGCTTATGGAAACCAGCTGCAGCAGCCGGAGAGCAGCTGGCACCGGGCCGGGAAGGGCCGCCCCGGGAGGAGCGGGGCTGGGGGTCCCGGCGGCGGGGGGCCGGCCGGCAGCCGGGGAGGGAGAGCGGGGGCGGGGGCCGGCCCAGATTGGGACCGTCTGGGCGATAGAGGCCCCTTTGTCTGGGGGTTTATGGCGTGCGAGGCAGCCCTTCCGGCACGGCAGGAAGCGCCGATTGGAACCAGATTGGCCCGGGGGGCCCAGGGCCGGGGGCAGGAAGAGGGGGAGGGAGGCGTCTCCATCGCCCTCTCGCCAGCTCCGGCATCGCTTTGGGCTGCCCGGCCGCCCCACGGCCCCCTCGCACCCCACGTGCCCGGCCGCCGTGCCCCCAGGTTGGCACCATCCCCGGGTGGAGGATGCTGCTGGGGCCCGCCGTGCCCTCTGGTCCCCGCAGCAGCACCCAGCTCCCCCATGTCCCGTGGCGAGGATGCTCCCAGCCGCTCGGCCACAGTGGGACCACATGTCCCACGAGCCTGCTTGGCATCACCTACGGTCCCGGGGAGCCCACCTTGGGGCGGGGGGGGGGGGGCAGCATCAGCCAGGGGACGGGCTTTCCAGGGCACTGGGGACAAGCGGCGCCGTTCCCTCTGCGCTGGGCAATGGCCTGGGTCCGTGCCGCCCCGGAGAGGATGGGGTTAAGCCCTTTCCACCCCGGTGGGATAAGTGCAGGCAGCAGAAGGCAGGAGGTGAGAAGAAGGCAGCAGAAGGCAGGAGGTGAGAAGAAGGCAGCAGAAGGCAGGAGGGGGCGAGCGGCCAGGTGCGAACACCCCTCCCGAGCGGGGCCGGGCAGGGGCTGGCGCTGCCTGCGGCGAGGGCAGATGGCAGGGCGGCCGTGCCAGACGGCGCGGGGCCCGCATCCTGCCCTCGGCCCCACATTCGGCGCCTCGCCGGCCCCCCTCGGGCCAGAGCCAGGGTCAGGGGGGCGCGGGCCCAAGAAGAGCCGATTGTGTGGGGCTGGGCAGCGCTTCAATGGCCCTTTGTGTGCCCTCCCTGGCCTTGGGGCTGGGGGCAGCGGCCAGCCCCACGCCAATCTTGGTCCCCCCTGCCGTGCCAGGGGGACGGCGGTTCCCCCCCCACTGCCCCTGGACGCCAGCAGCGATGGGGGGATGGCTGTGCCCCCCATTGCCCTTGGATCCCAAGTAGTGCTGGGGGGATGGTGGCACTCCCCATTGTCCCTGGAGGAGAGCTGTGCCTCCCATTACCCCTGACCCACCATGGTCGCCCCCTTCCCCTACCCCCAAAACTGGTCCCGTTGCCTGCCCCGCTGCACCTCAGCCCCTCCTGCCCCACCAGTCCCTGCTCCGTGGGGCCTGGCAGCCGGGATGTGGGGTGACAGTGCCAGCTGCCACCCTGTGCTCCCCCTTGCAGTACGGCGGGCGGGAGTGGAGCTGCTGGGACCGTCTGGAGATGCGGGCAGACGGGCAGGAGGTGACGGTGCAGGAGGTGCTGGACTGGCTGGAGGTGAGCATGGGGCAGGCAGCACCCAACCGGGTCACCCTGGGGGGGCGAGGAGGGGCGCAGGGACCCCCTGACACCCATCTCCTGCAGAAGACACACGGCTGGACCGCGACTAAGCTCCTGCACGGCTACACCATGCTCTACGACAGGGAGGAGGAGGAGGAGACACGGACCCAGCAGCTGGCACAGAGGTAGGTCCCCAGCCTCAGGGCCCAATCCTGCCCCAGGAAGGGGGAAGGGGGGGGGGAGAGCTGCCAGACCCCCTCTCCCTCCATCCTGAGCTGCTCCAGCTGCAGCGCAGCTCCCAGCCGGCTGCTGGATAAACATCCTGCCGCCAGCGCTTCCCGTGGCGGGACCCCTGCCCGGCCCCTCGCTGCTGGCCCCTGCGTCCCCCCCAGCCTGGCTGGGCATCCCGGGGGGGGCCATAGGCTGGGGGGGTAAAGCCAGTGTCCCCCAAAACCCCTATCCCTGCTACAGGTTATTAGAGAACTCAGAGGATACTGGGGAGCCAAGGCGGCGGGTGCTGGAGCTGAGCTACGTGTGCGAGGGAGAGGATGCTGAGGCTGAAGATGATGCCCGTCCCCCCCTCCTCTGCTCCCTCCCCTGAGTGGTGGGCTGCCCCCCTCCCCCCCCCCCCCCCAAATATGCAATAAAAACTGCAGCTGAGCTCTGGTGCGTTGGCCCTTGTCTCAAAAAAAAAACCCTAAACCCTGCTTGCCTCTGCCCAGAGTTGGGGTACAGGCAGCCCCCCCCCCCCCAGCCCCGAAAAAAATCGCTGGGCCCGTACCGTACAAAACCGGGGTTTATTTAAAGGGGGGGGGGGGGGGGGGAATGGAGGGAGGAGGAGGGCTAAATGTAGCCGATAACGTCGTTGCAGATGATGGGCTGGCGGCTGCGGCTGTTCATGAGGGCGGTGAAGCGGTGGAAGTCCGTGGCCAACTGGGCGATGTTGCTGTGGGACTGGTGGAAACAGGCGCCCTTGGGCTGCCCCCCCAGCCCCAGTGGGCAGGAGAAACGCTTGGTGGCTTCGCGGCCCGCTGGCCGGGCACCATCGGCCCCCCGGGGCCGGGCCATGTTGGCCAGCTTTCGGCGTACGTTGCCCGAGAGGCTGAGCAGGAAGGCGGGGGGCTTGGCCAGCCGGCGGGAGGGCTCGGCGGGGTTTCGGCGCCGGGTTTCGGTGCCCACCTCGGGCAGGTCCATCCAGTTCTCCACCAGGTCGGCGAAGCAGTTGTCACCCAGCACCAGGGGCTGCCGGTTCCGGCTCTGTGACAGCAGCGCCACGGTCCAGTCCTGCGCGTCACCCGGCTCCAACACCCGCCACTGCTCCAGGCAGGCGTCCGAAGTGGATTTGGGGCGGACACGGCGAGTGGGGGCGGGCGGCGGGGCGGTGGGGCCGGCGGAGAGCCGGTGAGCCCGTTGGCAGGGCGGCGGGTGCCGGCGTCGCACGGGCACCACCTCCTCCTCCCGCCACGTGCCCCCCGACGCCTCCGAATACCCCGAGTCGAACTCCAGGCTGCGCTCGCTGGCTGGGGGGGAGCGGGCAGCCGGGCCCCCCCCTTCTTCCTCCTCGCCTCCCGGCTCCAGGCTGCAGGCTGAGTCCGCCGCCGAGCCGGGGCGCGGGGGCCGGGGGGCCGGTGCCCCTGCGGGGGGGTGGTGGGGCGCCTGCCGCGTGCCCTGCGTGTGTGCCCGCAGTGCCACCCCCGCCTCCCGCCGGCACCGCTGGGGAGAAAGGGCAAGTCAGCACCGCCGTCCCCTTCCCACCCCGCCACCATCCCACCCCTCGCCCCCCACCAACCTTGGCTCAGTCAGAGGTTGGGGGGGGGGGGGGGGGCTTCGCTTGCCGGGCCGGGCGTGCAGTGGGGAGTGGGGCGCAGGTCCCAGCTTGCCCGCAGCCCCGGGCCCCGCTTTCCCGTGGCTCCTGCACGGAGCCGGCCGGCGTGCAGCGGCATGTCGGGTGAGCAAGCAGGCACCCAGCCCCGGCCGTGCCTGCGGGAAATGACACAGGGCCACGGCACGTAGGAGCCGGGCACCCCGCTGCCCCCCAGCTGGCACCCCCCCGCCCCGATCCCCTCCCCAAGTCCCCCATTCCCCTATGGGACGGCAGCCCGGACACCCCACTGGCAGGATCCTGCTGGGTGGCGCAGCCCCGGGGCACCCACGGGTGCTGGGGTGGGGCTCTTCCCCCCACGCGTTGGCAGGGCCACCCCACCCACCCTGTGCCCTCCAGCCGGGGACACCCCGGCTGACGTCAGGGCTGGGGGCCCCCCCAAAGCGCTGGGGAGCAGGGGGGGTGGGGAGGGGGTTGAGGCTGAACGGAGCGTGGCCGGGCGGGCGCTGGAGGGGGCGGCTGGCTCCCGCAGCTGGGCCGCTCCTCGCTCTTGAATTCCTATTGTCTGAACCCAAAAGCAGGGTGTTACGTCCGCTTTCCTTTCCGTGTTAGGGCCGCGGGAAGCCGAGCGAGCAGGAGGGATCGCTCCCCCCCATCCTGGTAAAGCAGCCCCCCCTCCGGCTGTCCCCAACAGAGCTGCTGGCCAGGCTGTCCCTGTCCCCCGTTCTGTCCCGGTCCCCGCCAGCTGGGACCCTCTCAGCCAGCCCCGTTGGTGACGTGCCACCGCTCCGAGCTGCCCCGTCCCGGTGCTGCTGGCTGGGGACGCCGGCACACCCGGCCGCTGGGGAGGTGGGTAGGCGTGAGGCAGGCCCAGGGGAGCCGGCTGGGCCACCCTGTCACCCTCGGTCCCCTTGGGGCAGCTCCAGGGTGGCAGTGCCGCTGGCACCGCGACGGCTGGACACCGTGGCCCCTTGGCCACCCCGCATCCCACGGTCCCACCGGTCGCCCGTGTCCCACTGGACGCCCACGTCGTGTCCCCCACGGCGTCACCTTGGCCTTGCGCGTGATGTCACGGCACTGATGTCACCGGCATCGCCCTGACATCACGGCGATGCCCCGGCGGGGCAGGGTGGCCCCGTCCCCTCCCCGCTGACCCGCGGCGACACTCACCCGGTCGGCGCCGAGTTGCTCCGGGCGGCCGCTCTCCATGCCCGGCCCGGCCCCGCTCCCGGTCCCGCCGGTGCCGGTGCCGGTGTCGGTGTCGGAGCAGCAGCAGCGGCGGCGGCCGATCGCCCGGCCGTGCCCGCCCGCCTCCCGGCGCTGCCCGGGCGGCACCGCCCCGCCCCGCCGCAACCAATGGAGCCGCCGTAACGTGAGCCCGGCCCCGCACCGGCACCGGCACCGCCGCCCCGGGGCCCCGCCCAGCCCCGCCCCGCCGCCCCGGGGCCCCGCGTCCGGGCACCGCCGTGGGGCGAGAGGCAGGACCCGCTCGGCAACACCCCGGCCCCGCGGGAACCGGGGGTCCCGGGGACGGGGAAGGCTGGGTGGGAAGGAGGGCAGCCCCGTTACGGGGCACCGGCGGCCACCGGGCTGCCGAAAGACGTTTGAAACTTGGAGGAGGGAGAGGTGACCCCGTGCTCCGCCAGCGCCTATTAATTGGGGCGCTAATAGCGCTTAATAGGAATTCCGGTAGAAGCGGCTCTGGTTTGCAAATGAAGGAGAACATGGCCAAAAATTAGCTCCTGGCTAATTTTCCCGGTTTTCCCTGAGTGGTGCTGCGGCGCGGTGCGGCGGCAAAACCCCCACGGAGGGAGCGTCGCTGCCCGCCTGCCCCACGGCGGCCACGGCTGGCACCCGGGGCACGGCGAGGGGCTGGCAGCAGAGGTGTGCGGGAGCTGGGGGCACCGGGGGGCCATGCCCTGTCCTTGCCCTGGGGCTGGGCTGGCAGCCACGAATGGCCAGCGTGACGCTGGGCCAGGGTGGTGCCCAGCACCCTTGGCAACGGGCTCCGGCTTGTCCCAAACAGGCAGCGAGCCATGGGCATGCACGGACGCCTCACCTTCCTCCTCCTCCTCCTTGGTCTCTGTGCCCCAGGTAGGCACTTGAGGGTTGGGGGACACCCTTTGCCAGGCCCTGGGTGGGGGGAGTGAGGGGAGGGGGACAGGGAATAGGCTCCCCCCAGGTTGCCCCCTGTGCCTGGGGCTGGCCACAGGATGGGCAGAGGGGCCAGCAGCTGCCTGGTTGGGTTCAGGGTTCAGGGAGGGGACATGGCTGGGGTGATGGCCAGGGTGTCCTCAGGTCATCAATGGGGCATTGCCACAGCATAACTGAGCCACCTTGGGGGCATCTCTGGAGCATCACGGGGGCATCTCTAGGGTCTCCCCAGAGCGCTGCCAGGGCACACCCGGGCAGGCGAGGGTGACACTCTCCTCTTTGCAGGGACTTTCGTCAGAGCAACAGGTAAGAGCGAGATGCCCTGGGTTGCTGCTGTACCCTGCAAGGAGACCCTTGCCCACAGGGTTGCCCAGCTGCAGGACCAGGGCTCCCTAAGCATGGCTGGACAAGCCATTGGTGGCACTGGCCTGGTGCGAAGCCAGTCCCTGGGGGTCTCCTGACAGCCCTGCATGATCTGCCTCTTGTGGTGGCCCTGAGCGAGGAGGCGGCGCCAGGCACCCGCGTGGCTGAGGTGACCGTGTCCTGCAGCAACGCGAGCGGCAGCCCCAACGTCACCCTGCACGGCGTGGAGCCCGGCCACCCCTTCAACCCCATCGCCATCAGCGCCGACCCCATCGCCACCACCAGGTTTCGGGCAGAGGTGCGGCTGGGGGGACGGGGTGCGGGCCAGGAGCCCACAGTCAACCTGCTGAGCACCATGTCCCTGTGGCAGGTGACACTGCGTGCCGGTGCGGAGCTTGATGCCCAGCGGGTGAACCAGTACACCCTGACCCTGCGGGCCGCCTGTCCCGGTGAGGAGGAGGTAGAAGAGAGGCTCTTTGTCCGGGTGACAGCGGGGCAGGTGCTGCGCTGTGATGCCCCCTTTGCCAGCACAGGTAGGAGATGGGGAGCAGGGGGTGCAGGGTGGCAGGGGCCGTGGGTGCCAGCCGGCACTGGGGTCCCATGGCCATGCTGTACCTCAGGGGGAGACGTGGTGCGGGTGTCAGCGGACGTGGCACCCCGGACACCCCTGTACGTGGTGCTACCACAGCCACTCGGGGGGCTGACGGTGAGTGGTGGCTGCCCCGGGCTCCCACAGCCCCCACAAGCAGGGGCAGCCTTGGGGACGGTGGGACACTGGGCATGGTGGTGGGGACAGAGGTTGCCACCCTCCTCCTGTTGCCTGTCTCTCGGCAGTTCAGGCTCCGAAACCAGGACACGCCACTCACGCTCACCCACCGGGGCCTGGTGCTGGCGCCTGCCGGTGGCTTCGACCCCAGCAAGGACACCCAGGTGGGCAGCAGTGTCCCCAAGCTGTCACAGCCACCTCAACCTGCCTGAGCTTAGCCCATCACTGTCACTGCCCACAGCTCTCTGCATCCTGCTCCTCCCATCGGGCTCCCGTCTCCTCCCCACCGGCCCTGGGAGTCCTCCAGCCCTGTCCCTGGCCTTGTTCCCATCAGCTTCTGCATCTCGAGTCCTGTCCCAATCCTGTCCCTATTTCCATACCCATTCTGGTCTCCAGCTTGTCCCCATCTCCATCTCCAACCCTATTCCCACCCCTGGTCCTGCTCCACGTCTTGTCCTGCTTCCTTTTCCTGTCTCTGTTCCTGTCCCCCAAAGGGGACAGGAACATCCATCCCTATTCCTGTCCCTGTCCCTGTGACTATCCTCATCCCCATCCCTCTCTCCGTCCCCATCCCTGTCCCTCGGGGCTGTCCCACATCTGCTCCCGCGCTGCCCCGCAGACATTCAGGCTGGAGATCGAGGTGACAGACCGCCATGGGCACAACTGCAGCGGGGCTGTGACGGTGGAGGTGCTGCCGTCGCGCCGTCCCACTGTCACCTTCCTGTGAGTGGGGCTGGGCCGGGCGGGGGGTACTGGTGGCACCAGGCCGTACCACGCCGCCCCTCTTGCCTGCAGCGAGCCGCAGCGGGAGGTGACAGTGCCGGAGGGCACCAGACCCTTGGAGGTGGTCACGCAGGTCCGCGCCAGCGGTGACAATGTCCACTATGCCATCCTTGCTCCTGTGGCACCCACCCTCTTCACCATCGATGAGGGTGAGCGGGGTGGCGGGGGTCCTCAGGGCCACCCTGTCCCCGTGCCCGGCGCGAGGCCGTGCCTTCTCCTGCAGAGACGGGTGAGATCCGCAGCACCGGCCGGCTGAAGGTGGCCCACACACGCCTCCTTGTCCGGGCTTACAATGCCCTGCGCCCTGCCGACCATGACACCACCACCCTCAACGTCACCGTGCAGGGGACGGACCGGCAGGCCCCGAGCTGCGCCCCCGCCATCTCCGTGTATGGTTCAGGGGGACAGTGGGGTGCGGGGAATGCCGCTCCGTCCCTTTGACATGGGGGACGGGAGCTGAGGCACCAGCCACCCTGCCACAGGTCCCAGGTGCCCGAGACGGTGTCCCCTGGTGAGACCTTGGTGACACTGAAGTGCACCCACCCCACCGGCACAGAGGACTGCCTGCGCTACGCCCTCGAGGGACCCCCCGCCTCCCTCTCCCGCTTCCACATGGAGGGGTCACGGCTGCAGGTGAGGGGACCATGGGCTGTGTCCAGGACCTGCAGGTCAGTGGGGACCCTCTGACATGTGCTGTCACACCAGGAGCTGGGCTGGGGGTCCTGGGCACCTCTAGCCCCCGCCAGGCCTGCCTATTCTGCGCCCCCCCCCCCCCCTCCGGTTTCCCCAGCATCACAGCATTGCAGGGGCTCCCTGGCTCCTCTGCGTGACCCCCCCACCCTGGCTCGGCAGGTCAACACCACCCTGGACTATGACTCGGAGGCCATGGCTGCTGTGGGCTTCCAGCTCACGGCCACCATCGTGGTGACGGCGGGTGGCCAGCCCCCGCGGAGTAGTGAGTGCCTGTGTCCCCCAAGGGGTGCCCAGAGTGTGGGAAAAGGCCCTTCCCCACCCCAAAAACCAGCAGATCACAGAGGAAACGTTCCTCCTCTGCTGCCCCAGAGATGCCCACCCCAGGGGTGGTGTCACCATCCCCGTGTCCCCCAGCCTCTCCCGGGGGGATGACGCCCAGCCCAGTGTGGGCTGTGGGGTGGTGCCAGCGCGGCTGAGCCACCTTGTGCCACACAGCCCGTGTGCCCGTGCTCGTGACGGTGACACCCGTCAACGAATTCACACCGACATGCCCCAGCGGTGCCGACTTCACCGTGCCGGAGACGGCAGCTTTTGGCAGTGCCGTGGGGCGTGTGGTCGGCACCGACCGTGACTACCCACCGAACAGCCTCGAGTACAGCCTGGAGGGGGGCACTGGCCCCACACAGCCCTTCTCCATCGACACACGCACTGGTGAGCACCCGGCCCCTTCCCCAACCCCTGATGCACCCCCCCCCCCCCCCCCCCCCCGCCAGCACCCATGGGTGCTCGTGCTGCCCCACAGGCGAGATCTGGGTGGTGGGACCCCTCGACTACCAGCGGCACAAGAGCTACAGGCTGACAGTGCGGCTGACGGACACCCGCAACGACCTGGACCCGACAAACCGGCGGAGCCGCCTGTGCAACGTGCTCATCCGCCTGCAGGTGTGGGGGCAAGCCCGGTGGGTGCACCGCGGTGGGTGCAAGCACCACGGGTGCCATACCGACTCCCCTCCGCCCCCGCTGCCGGGCAGGCCGTACCGAACCAGGCACCGGTGTGCACCCCCGAGGTGCAGGAGCTTCAGATCACAGCCGGCGTGGGTGGCCGCCAGCCCGTCACCCGCCTGGCGTGCCAGGGCAGCCCCAGTGGCGCCGCGCTGACATACGCCATCGCTGGAGGTGAGGAGCGGCCGAGCCACAGCACTTCCCAGCCCCTCACCGCGGTGTGGCACTGAGGAGACCCTCTCGTCCAGGCAACGAGGATGGGCGCTTTCGGCTGGAGGGGAACACCCTCTTCTACCTCCCCGATGACCTAGCTGAGCCCCGCACCTTCGTGCTGCTGGTGGAGGTGTGGGGCAGCCCCAGTGCCCCCCGCCGCAGCACCATGGTGGCACTGGTGGTGCACGTCACCCCCCGGACCACCCCGGTGCCACCCAGCAGCACTACCACCCGGCACACGGTGAGCAGAGCCAGGTGGTGGTCCTGGGTCCATCAGGCCCCCTGGACCTTCTGTGTCCCCTCACCCCCCTGTCTCTGCAGACGCTGCAGAAGGAGCCACTGGTCATCACACGCACGGAGGCGATGTGGCACCCATCAGCCTGGTTTGTGGCCGTGCTGACCGTCACCAGCGCCCTGCTGCTGGCCACCCTGGGCTGCACGGCCCGGAGCCTGCTGTGCCGGTGAGCTCTGGCCCCATGGGGCTGCACAGCGTGGCATGGCACAGCACAGTGGGCAAGACCAGGGGCTCATGGCTGCCCTCTGCTCCTCCCGCAGCCACCGAGCCCCTGGCAAGCTGCTCGTGGACCAGAGGTGGGTGCTGCACAGATGAGGTGGTCGTGTCAGCAGCGAGGGGCAGCTGTGCATGTTGGCACAGGTTCCCATCACGTCCTCGCAGGCAGCCAGGGAGCCACAGCGCATGGGGGGTGTTTAATGCACCCCACGTTTTGGCTGTGGTCTGTGGGTCGCTGTGCCAGGGAGCCGTCTCCACCCCAGGGTGCAGCCATGGGTGCAGAGACGGCAATTTGGCTGGGGGACAGCCACGTTAGGGGTCAGGCTGAGGTGGAAAATCTGTGGCGGGCAGGGTGGGATGGCCACCAGTGCCCACCACAGGGTTGGTGCTGGGGCTGGGGCCACTGCAGCTCACCAGGGGAGTCCCGATTTGCCGGGGAAGATGCCCCGGGGAGGAGGTGAGCAGCCTGCACATCCCCTGGGGGGATGAACCAGGGGTGAGAGGCGGCAGACGGAGAGCCCAAGGAGGCACTGGAGCCAGCCCAGCCTGCGCCGGGCGCCTGCATGACGAGAAGGCGGCATGCAAGCCTGCGGGCAGGACAACAGCCACCTCCAGCAGCGTAACCACCCCAGGGCGATGCACGGCTGGATCCCCGTTTGTTGGTGAGGTGGGGACACAGGGCTTGGTGGTGACCATGAAAGGGAGAAGATTCAGGCTTGGCCCCTGCAGGGAGCGCTGGCAGCAAAGGGGGGCCCCAGCTCCCCCGGCACAGCATCTTCTGAGCTCCAGCACGTGGGGGAACAAGCAGATGAGGGTGGCACTTTCGGGCATCATTGAAAGGTGGTGGTGCTTGGGGAAGCATGGCCCCTGCTGCAGTCTCCTTCAGTGCCCAAGGGACACAAGGGCTGGGTAAGGGGACAATCAGGTAGGTGGGTGACAGGCTCGACGGGGCGCAGCTGGCCATCGGTGCAAAGCCTGGCTGGCAACCTGCTCCTGGCAGCACGGAGGCCCGTCACTGTCACTGACGGCATGCCCTTCCCTCGCCCCCTCTTCCCTCCGCAGCTCCTGGGACGTGGTGGAGCAGAAGGGTGCTGAAGAGGAGCGGGGCCACCCCGACACTGGCAGCCCGGTAAGTGTGTGCCACGGCAGCCAGAGTGGGTGCCTCACCAGGGCTGTGGGGGAGCACCCCAGGGCCCTCAGCACCCTCTCCCATCTGCACAGGGGCAGTTCGATGGCCGTGCCCAGGACCCACGTGAGTGCCCTGTCCCATGGCCCTTGTAGCCTCAGGCTGCGTCCCTCAGGGCAGAGGGACCTGGGGGACAGGAGAGATGGGCGCTGGGCAGCGATGCCTGGCTGAGTCCTGCCTCCCGTCTCAGGCACCGGCAGGGATTATCTCTTCAACAGCGTGACTGGGGCACGGCGCTGGATCTGAGCGCCTTGACCCGGAGAAGGGCTCCCCGAGACCCAGAGCCGCCCACGGGCTGTGCCAGGCAGAGCGCTGGGCACCAGCAGACACCCAGAGCAGCCCTCAGTCCTGGGAGGAGGAGGGGAGCCCTTCTCCATGGCGGCTGAACTTGCTGCCAGCATCGACCCAATAAACGGTGGCAGAGATTGCACTCGCTGCCGTGATTGCCGTAGGGAGTGCCGCGGCTGAGCGGTGCCGCCGGTGGCTGTCCTGTTGCGGTGGTCATTAATGCCAGGGACACGGGTGGCACGACCCAAGAACTGGACGGTAGTTACGGCGGCACCAGCCCTGGGCTGGGGTTGTCACTTCAAAAACCACACCGAGGGCTTTGGCAGGGTCTGCCCTGCTCACGGCAGCGTCTCCGTAGCCTCCGGACGTGACCCAGATGGGGCAGTCCTCTGGAGAGACACGAGCTGGGGCAAGAAGAGCTGGGGCAAGAGCCTCCTCTTGTTCAGTCTGAAGAAGAGGAGGCTGAGGGGAGACCTTATCGCGCTCTATAACTACCTGAAGGGGGGTGTAGAGAAGTGGGGGTCGGTCTCGTCTCCCAAGACACAGGAGATAGGACAAGGGGAAATGGCCTCAAGTTGTGCCAGGGGAGGTTTAGATTGGATATTAGGAAACATTTCTTCACCGAAAGGGTTATCCAGCATTGGAATGGGCTGCCCAGGGAAGTGGTTGAGGCACCATCCCTGGAGGTGTTCAAAAGACGGGTTGACATGGTACTCAGGAATATGGTTTAGTGGTTTGTTTTTTTCTTTTTTTTTTTTTGTCAGAGTTAGGTTGATGGTTGGGCTAGATGATCTTTAAGGTCCCTTCCAACCTAGACGATTCTATGATTTGATGATTCTAAGAAAACTCCATCACCGGGTGACTCTGAGAAACTTTTGCCCCTGTTCCATGTCCCCCCCTCCAGCTCTGCCTTGCTCGGGTGGGACGAGCAGCCGGGCAGCGGAAGGGCCGGGTTTTTTAATGGAGAGGAAAAGCAAATTAGCAGTGCGGGAAGAGTTAGCAGGGCCCGGGGAAGGGCGGGAGGGCTTTGAAGGAGTCAGTGAGGGCGGGGAGGTGGGAAACCGGGTATTTGAATTTCAAAGAAGCGCGCCCCGGGATAATGAAGCGGGATAAGAGGAAAGAGACTAATTTAGGGGCTAAAGGGGAGGAAAGGGGGGTGTGTGGGGGGGGGGCAGGAGCCAGCCGTGGGATCTCACAGGGAAGCGGGGACACCCCTGGGGCTTTGCCTGGGGCCTTGCCCTGGAACCGTGACCGCTGGGGAATCCAATCTTTTACGGCAGGGGCTCGGTGTGCGAACACGTTCAGCCCGCTGCCCCGGGGGGCCGGCCCGGCCTGAGGAGCACCCCCCGGGGGGCTAGGCCGCGGCGGGGGTAAGCTGTGTTTAGCCAGCCCTAACCCCCGCGCCAACCGGAATCAGGCCGGCCCCCCCCCCGCCCCTAGGCTCTGCCACGCTCCCCCGAGGCCCCGGGGGAAGGCGGAGAGTGGCGGGGCAGAGGCGTGAGGCCGGTCTACCGGCAGGGAAGGGGGGGGGAGACAGAGCGGAGCCATGGCGGAAAGCCCGGCCGCCCCTCGCCCCGCCGCCCCGCCCGCGCGCTCCCGCCGCCCCTGCCCATTGGCCCAGCGGCTCCCCGCGGGTAGCCAATGAGACGGCGCAGAGCCCGCGGGGAGGCGGGGCACCGGCGGGCGTCACGTGTGCCTAACGTGCGTGGCCGTCCGGAGGCAGCCGGCGCAAGGAAAAGGGGGCGGGGCTGTTCTGCGCTTGACTGACAGCGGTTTGAACCTATCAGCGTTGCTCGAGCGCCCCCGGTGGGAGGGGCTGGGCTCTGGATTGCGGCCGGCGGCGGCGGGGCGGGATTTGGACGGCGCGGTTGCTATGACGGCCAGCATCGGGGCCCCGCCCCCTCGGGCGCCGCCATCTTGTTGTTGATTCGAACGGCGGGGAGCGGGCGGCGGGGAGCGGAGTGGCGGCGCGGGTGGCTCGGTGTCGCCAGCCCCCGGCCGGGCAGGCAGGACCCGCCCCGGTGAGCCATCAGCGACGCCTAGGGCCCGGGGGCAGGCTGAGGGGCGGGAGGGCTGAGCCGGGTGCGGTACCGTGAGGAGAGGAAGAGAGAGAGAGAGAGCGCCGGGCGCGGTGCCGTGAGGGGAGAACCGGGCGCGGCCCCGTGAGGGGGGGGATGGGAGACGGGAGAGCCCAGCGCAGGGTGACTGGGGGGGTCGGACGGGGAGCGGGTAGAGGCGGGGGGACCGAGGGCCATGCCGGGGGCGGGAGGGAGGCAGGGTCGGAACCATGGCGGTCGTGTGAGGGGAAGGTGGGGGGGCCTCGGCGCGCCCTCGTCTTCGTGGGGTGTGTGAGGGGGTGAGAGCCAGGTGCTGCCCCGTGCGAGGCCCGTCTGGGGCGGGGGGACCGTCCCCCTGCCCTGCCCGTCCCCCCTTGCTGCCCCTGCCAGGGGTCCGGCCCGGCCAGCAGATCTAGCGTCTGCCCCCCTCCTCCTCCCCCCCCTTCTTTGTGCCCTTCTACAGGAGCAGCTCGCAGGAAGGAACTCGGCAGACCACGGTGCTACCATGAAGCCAACATGGTGAGGAAGCTGGTGGGTTTGGGGGCCCTTCTTGCGTCCCCAGGTACTGGCCACCCCCTCAGAGGAGGCGGTGTGGGCAGGCTCTGGTAATGCTGGCTGCTCCAGAGGTTGCTGGAAGATGCCTTCAGTCCCTGGAGGCGGATGTGCTCGTGGGTCTGCAGACCTGGACTGTAACCAACAGCCTTCCCTGGGGTTTCGAAGTAGGACTTGGATTAGGAGAGGCGAGACTGACTCTAGTTTTCAGCTACTCTGAATTCAAATTGGTGCCAGGCCCCATGTCTCTCCATCTTAAAGCTCTGAACCAGCAAGGCCCCCATTTTTCTTTCCATCATTATAGTATGTGCTACCTTTCCCATTTCACCTTGTCTTGCTGCGTTTCTGCTCCATCTGC
The DNA here is from genome assembly GCA_003697955.1 of Calidris pygmaea. Taxonomy (NCBI): domain Eukaryota; kingdom Metazoa; phylum Chordata; class Aves; order Charadriiformes; family Scolopacidae; genus Calidris; species Calidris pygmaea. The sequence continues at coordinate 105,575 of QJSC01027312.1, read as the reverse complement.
TTTTCCTCTCTTCAGGTTCACCTGGCTTAACTTGGTATTTAGAGCTTCCAAAGCTAGATCCTAAGATTGACCTTTGCTAACAAAGCACTGAATGGTGCCAGAACAGTGTGGGCTTCGGTCTCTGCTGTTTCTTAATGTAATATTTCTAAAGTTGGTAGGCCTGTTTGTGTAAAATTAATTTGTAGCTCGTCTCACAAAATAGTGTACTATAATGTCTTGTGCAAGTCTCTTTGTACTGAGCTGTCACCTGCAGCTGATATACTGATCTATGTGCATATGGTCGAATTTTCAATGGAGAAAAATACTGCATTCTTTTTATATATCACTGAACTAAGTGATTTCCTTTTTACAGATACTCTATCAGGAGCTTGGAAGTAATTTAGAATTAGATATATCGGTTATTAGATGTTGTCACTATAACCTTAAATAGGTCTGTTAGGGACATCCTAATACTGTGTAACTCTTCCTTGTTGAGATGGAGAAATATTTATTTTTTGGTGGTGGGGTTAGTTTTGCCCTGACCTAAGGTAAGTGCTTTGTCTTGGAGCTGGAAGGAGCTGGAAGGTATGTTGTGAGAAGATGAAGTGTGAACTCTGTATATAGCCAGATGACATTGGGTTGCTGTTTCAACTGCATAAAACTCTTTGTTTTGTCAATATTTGAAATGTTCTAATGCTAATTTTTCTTCCAGTAGCATTAGAGAGTGTTTCAAACCCTCCCCGGCTCTTTCAGCACAACCATTTTCGGGAACATGGATGAACAGCCTCTGCCATCCCGGTTAGAGCCTGTCATACAGATCTGAATTGTCCTTTTCATGGCATTGCCTTTGTTTCCTGTCTGATAAGGACTTTTGGGAGAGCAAGGGAAGCAATCTTTGGCCCCTTGAGGGGGAACCTGTTGTATATGAGGACATTACCCCAGGAATCTCTGATGACCACAGGGGTGGAAAGGGTGGGGTATGCCGGCAGGGTCCTCTTCTGACTAGTGTGTGTGCCTTTCCTAGGTTAGTTTCTACTCTCGGTATCCAGTAGGCACCTTGTGGCAGGTTTGCATGTTTCTTACATAGAAAAAGAGCAAGTGAGCACGATTCACTGCTGAGATAAGAAAGGAGATGGTTTCTAGGACCAACTTTTAGTCACCAGGAGTTTTGGTTGTGCCGCCTTCCGTGTGTAGCTTTGCAGTCGCTTTAAGTCGCTGTAAGTATAGACTGCAGCCAGCGGGAGGTTCTTGCCATGTCACTGGTGGCAGCTTGGGTGTTTGTGCAGGTGGGAATCAGAGTTCCCTGACTTATGAACTGATCAAATTGAAGACAAACTGACTTCTTTTTTTTTTTTCCCAGTTTTGTGGGTGCTTAAATGATTTTGGTGGTGCGAGGGTAATAGTGAGAACATAGCGCTGTTGGCAGAATGGAGTTCAGAGCAACATGTGCTGTGACTGTGAAACAGGTCAACAATGTGTTTTTATGTAGTTACATGAAAACATATTTTAAAATACATATTTACATATATTTAAAAATTAAATGGAACAGTAGAGTCTTTCCTCCTACTTTTGTGAATAGTATCATTGTCATCAGGACATCGTCAGGATGACAGTACTGGGCATGTCCTTCTTATGAAAATACCCTAGACAGCAAAATTTGATGTGCTTTGGGATCCCCTCTCGTGGCAGATTGTGTAGGCCAACTGACTTGCAAGTTACTCTGTATAGCATTGCACTTAGTGAGAAGTCAAGGTTAGAACAGCAAGCACTCAGAGGTCAAAAAGTGCCCGGGCTGAAGTAGGACCTGTACCCTTAGTCAGCTAATTAGCCTTCTTTGTTCAGAAGCATTATGATTTCTTCTTAATCATGCAGCTGCATGCAATTCTCATCCAATCTGAGCTGCCTGGTTTGTTTCTCCTCTCCTTCCCTCCCCTATATATGGAGCTTATTTGTTTCAGGTAAAATTATCAAACTCTGAAAATGTGACCTCGTTGAATTTGATTAGCACGAGATGACGATCCCCTTACAAGCTTGGAGCGGTTTGTTGACCATCTGCTTACAGGGCATGGTCTCTTTGGTTCAGTGGATCACCAAATGTTTCTAAAAAGGTTTTGTCACTTGTCTTTTTAGATTTCAGTTTTCAGTTGATTTCTCCGTGCCTAAAGGTTGTCGTGGATCTGGTGGGCTCTGACAGGCGCACTGGGGTGTGGGGTGGCACCGTCTTGTGGTTTCCCTTGGGATAAGAAATCTAGGTGGTAGGTTTGAAGTTGAGTATCCACAGCCTGTGCTCTAGAGGAGGTATTTTTCTTCCATTTGTGGTTGAAATGCAGATACTGAAGCCATAAAAAAGTTTGACAGAGGCCTTGTTTTGGGCCATTGCTTGTGCATTGCATTCTAACCCAGGCACTTCACTTGCTGCCATCAGATTCCCCACTCTCCCAATTGGGAACTAGCTTGTACGTGCATCACAGTTGAGTGTTGCTGCAGGGATTTACGGTCTCAGAACTTCGTGTTGACAGGAGACTGCAGCCTGATTTGTTTGCTCTTGCATTTAACAGTGTCACACCGTCAGTCTTGGTGCTGGGCAGGGTTTAGGTTTGAACTTGACTTGCAGAGTTTGTGTGTCACAGCTCAGCAGAGCTGTGGCTCTGTTCTTGCTTGTTTATGTAATGTGACTGGCCCAGGAATGACTGCTTTTATTTATGACTTCTCATTCTGTGAGGAGGAGTGTATCAAAAACAAGCCTAGTAAATACGAGGGGTCCCTAGTGAGCTCTGAAATATTTGAGCTAGAGAAAAGGAGTGAAAGCAAATTAGAAAATGCGACAGCTCTGCAAGAATCGTGTCGAGTGTTTGTATTACTTGCTGTAAAGCAAAGGAACCCTTCAGACGTATGGAGGAGCAGCTAGCAGTCTCCCCCTTTTGTACTTCTGGTGTGACGGGAACGCAGAGCAGGATGCTGGCCCGTGTTTAATCTCAGGTTTGTTGCTGCTGTCGTGGGGGTGGGGGGAGGAAGAGGAAGTGTTTGTGCATGGCTGCTTGGTTTCTGTTTTGCAGGCATCACTGTACGCAGAGCTGGTGCTGTTCTGATGTGGCAGCAGCTGTTATTTTTGGCTTTCCCGGCGTGCTCTTCGGGTAGACGTACCTTCTAATAGATGCAGTTCTCTTAATTGGCGTGTTGGGCTGCCCATGCTTCCCATATAGTCCCCATCGGTACGAACTATCTGTGCATAGTACTAAGGAGCAAGTCATTTGCCTTCATTTATTTTGGTAGCCTCGCCTGTATGCATTTTGTGCGGCGTTAACTGTGTATAAAAGATAAGCTTCTTTAAGCTTTCTTTTATTTTGCATAACCCCTGTCAGTATGTGGCCAGTTTCATTTGCAACAAATTATTTTATCCCCTTCTGTGGGAGTACAGGAATAAGCTTTGCTGCAATAGAGTGCATCTCTAGATGTATAATGATATCCACAGTAGTTAACATCGGTGCAATTGTTTCTATTAAAAAATAACATGGGTGTAGCTGCCATAATTATATTAGTGGAAGATCTGGGTCAACCAAATCTGATAAAAGCAGTAAAAAAAGGTTATGAGGTGTATAATATGCCTGTCCTGGTAGGATGTTACTACACGTGGTTGAGAGCTCCAATAGATAAGCTGTGTCTGATTTAGCTTTTGTAGTTAGAAAGGTTATCTCCTCCACCAGCTGTCCTGCTTCTTTGCCAAGTGCTACCTCCCTTGTATTAGGTCCTACAGCAGTGCCTGTTCAGCCGCCACAGTTTAATATGCTAAGCTTCAACCTTTCTTCGTTAATACCCATCAGTGTCTTGTGAACCAGGCCAGATGAAGAACAGGCGTGCGTCCTGTTTTGCTCTACCTGCTGGTTGGTGATCTTCAGCTGAGGGGTGGAGGGAGCGGTGGGGGGCAGTGGTCCCCTCAGCCCCAGCGGTACCTTTGGTAAAGAGCATGTCAGAGCCCAGAGGAACCTGTGAGAGCATTTGCATCCTGAAAGGAGTTTGCTGTGAATTCTGGTCCCAGAGTTAAGGAAAAGAGTGCTCTCAAATGTTCTGAATTGATGAGCAAGTAAAGATCCACATAAACACCAATTTAGCACTAGCTAACTGATTTCCATACAACATCTTGCAGGCTGACTTGCTTCTGGCGTCCTGTTCCCTCTTGATTGTGAGAGGTTGGCTCCATATTCCAGTGACTGCTCAACAGAGAGAGCTTGGCTGACACCTCTAAGGTAACTTTTTTCTGTTTTGCCCAGAATACACATGAAGCCACCTTAAATATCATGCAAAGTGAAATAAGCTGCTTGCTCTTGGCCTCTTGCTTTCTAATTTAACCCTTCAAGTAAGTATATGTAGATACTGTTTGTGGAAGGAATGCTTTCATCTTTAGAGGATGCTACAGGAACGCCCAGGTAAGTGCACTAGGACGCAGTGAAAAACTCAGTCCTGTTTTATATTTAATTAAATCGGCGTCAATTCTTTGTATTAAGAACTAAGCTTCCAAAGATTTGGAGACTAATTTTTACGCTCTAACAATCCTGACTATTTAGGTGATTGAAGTGCAGCCTAATTATCTTATGATGATTTCAGAACTCTGCCATTGTCTGGTTTTTATGGTTTGTTTCTTTCTATTCTGAGGTTAGATTGCTGAAAGATGACAGGCTGGCTTGATAGTCTTCCAGAGACTGAAAGGGGTTACTTTGTGCTGTTCTAAATTTGGAAGGAAGTCTAACATACCCGTTTTCCCCTAGTTCTTTATCAACAAAGATATGACCCAGTAGTAGTACCTGTGGTATAAGCAGGTTTGCTAGCAGACTTAAATGACCTCGTTTTCTTGAGAGGTGGCATGTTTGAATAGTGGTTGTGTCACACGGTTCACTTTCCTGGTGGAGAGACCCCCTGACCTGTGCCACTAATGGTCTTTGCTGGTTTGAAGTGCAGCAGGTAATGACCGAAGGTGCTGAGCTCCACAAATACCTTCCCTGAGTAGGGAGAGGAGAGATGTGGTGCCTTCTCTGCAGGGGATGCTCCTGTGTCTTTGACTTAAGTGGTGATCTAAAAAAACTATTGTATAGGTCGTATAGTCTGCTGTGATATTTCTCTTTTTTTTTATTTCCCCCCTGTAGTTCTAAGCTGAGCTGCATTTTCCTGTTTTGTTTTTTTTTTTTAAACCGCCAGAGTGGAGTTACAGAAAATACGTAATCTTTAATACAGATTAGCATTGTCCACTGTCGATACCAAAGTATTGTCAAGCGTTTCAAAAAGCGAGTTTAGAATCTGAGACAGAACAAACAGCCAGCCCTATCTTCCTGTGCCTGTGTCCTTTGACAGTACTGTCTAAGCAGCTTAAGCACGTGTGGGGAGGCAGTCATGATCTCATTACAGCTAACTATAGGCGATAAGCAGCTTCGAGCACCAAAATCAGTGCACCAGTGAATGCAGATGTCAGTGAGTTATTTAAAGCAGGAAGGATTTGGGAGAGAAGCCTGGGGGGCTGCATAGTCCTGTGTCTTAGTCAGTGGCCGAATCAAACCGAAGAATAACTTCAATGAAAATGTTGGAGCTAATGTAGAAGATGAGGTATAAGTGCGCTCTTGTGTGGGGTTTGAGTACCATTGTGGATCGTTAAGTAAAACTGGTCAAGTCCTGGAGCTTTGGAAGGCCCTCGCAGCACTTGCTGCGTAGTGGAAGGTATATTTCCCTTTTCCAAACTGTGATCTGTGGGTAAAGCTACATGGTAGATCTGCGGAAGGTATTCCTGTCAGATTCATTGGGGTTGGCTCTCTCATGCCACAAATCTGGGGCGGAAAGAAAAGACCTTTTAACTTCAACCTTTTAAGTCTGTCCCAAAAAGACCGTTAAAGCACTCTGAAGCTTACTTTGTGTTGAAACACTGCGTCTGCAGGGTTTTTTAGATAGTTTCTTAAACACCCACATGCTTCCCACAATAAAACCCCCATGAGGTTTATTTTGAATAGGCAAATTTCGCTTACATTAAATCTAACCATACACAAAATTATTAATAATACTTAATTTTGCAAATATAGAATGGTTTGTTTTCCATTTTGACCAAGTATTGTTTTTTTTTTTTTTCTTACGCTGTGCAAGCATCATTTTCTTTGGTTAGGTACAAGTCATCTTCATGTAATTGAGCTCTTAATTTTTCTCAGTTTGTACCACAAGTGTTGATCAGAATACACTTATTAAAATGTACAGGTAAGCTAAATCTGAACCAATAAGCATTATCAGGCATGCTTTACACATCTTTTATTTTACGGAACTGAGAGAACACCTCTTAACTCCATTAAGTCGAGTGAATAAATACTACTATTTCACACCATGGGGAATCTGCAAGTTTTCACTCTTTCTTCTTTAGATACTATGCATGCTGCTGTTTTTTTCCTATAATAGCAGAAGTCGGAGTGTCTGTTTTTCTCCTTAATTATTCTTAGCTGTAGTTAAGTAAGGTATTACTATTCCTGTTGTCTGTTAATTAGTCATGTAGCATCCTTAGGACTGACAATTTCATATGATTTTCAGCAATTAAGAACACAGTGGACCTATTGACAACTTGGTTCACCTGATAACAAAAACCATTTGTCTTAAAAGTGAATTTGGATTTGTAAATCCAGCTCGACTTAAATAGCCTTAGTTAAAATAGTTAAGGGTAATACATCATTCACCAGCCAAAAGTAATCCAAGCTCTTTATTCGCTGCAGTTAAAATATCTTCCTAAAACCTGGCAATTAGAGGGTACAGGTTTGATTGTGAAGTGTTTCCACACTTTGTGGTTTTTGTACTTCACTCTATGGTGACATGTCAACCAGAAGAAAATTCAAAACCCTTTAAAAATTCAGATAAAGTCAGTGCCTTTTGGTAGTGAGTTCAGCAGGTTGACTCTTCCGTGAGTGCAGAGCAATTTCTACGGTTTCAGGTTTGCAATCGTTTGCAGTTTTCTTGTGTTCTTCAAAGAAGAAAGCTGCTTGGTATTTTCTACCCATAGTGCTTGTTAATTTATGTCTTTCAGCCTGAGAGGGTACACTTCTGGCACTTGTTATCATGCTGTATTCAACTGGGGAAGAAAATTGAAGAGTAAATTCACTTTCCATAGCTATACGTGGCCCATGATGTATTGTAACCCAGATGGCTGTGAGAATCTGATTTAGCAGACTGATGTTTTGTAGAAACTGCAACGTGCTCTTCCAGTATCTTTAGAGGAATTTAAGGTGTGAAAAATCAAGATACCTTTTATATGCTTGAGACAGACCTACTATTAAAAGCAAACTTGCCACAGTCTGTGTGTGCACAATGAATGTGTCTTCTGCTTTTTTTAGCACACGGGGCAAAAGTTACTTATTTTTATATATGTATATGCAGTGTTGGTGTTGCACTTTTGTCAAATTGGCTCGCTTCTAATTATTATAGATCAGGTTTAACAAATTATTTTCTTTTTGCTTTGGCCGCTCTGTTACTTAGCCAGTGGCTTTGGTTGTTCTAAGTGGCACTCTAGAGAGCCTGTTGGAAAGAGCTTTGAGCTCTACTTCAGCAGCTTAACATTTAGATAAGATATTGGAAATTTGTGACCTGTAGAGTGTTTACAAGAACTTGTTTGCAACTGCTGCAGTGAATAGGAAGTTAAATATAGGCTTCGTTTGTCTGATTCCTCCCTTCATTTGAAAAGGAGTTTCTTGTTTCAGACCTTCAGAACAGGACTGCCTGGTGTGGTAGAGTATTCCGAGAGGCCTGCTGTCCGGTGTCAGTGTATGAGGAATGTAATAATGAAGATTGGGAGTTTTAAAAGTCCCTTTCCTTTGGAAGGAGCTTAAGAAGCACAGTAGGGCGAATTGTGTTCAGGGACTGCTGCTGTGGCATCTAGGGGCTCCCTTCTCCTTGGATATTTCCTTTTGCAAAGCCAAAGTTGAGTTGGATCCCTTAGAAGCATGAGGTCCACTAAAAGGCGGCACCAAAGGATGACAGTGCTGGCTCCTGGTCTGGTAAAACCATCTTGCAGACATTTTTAAATGCTAAGTTTTGGGTTTTGCCCTTCAAAGTGTGTAGCATCTTGCCAGGTTTGAAGCTGTGACTAGCCATCCAATTCATGTATCTTCTGAGAAGATAGCCTCAGGTTCAGATTGCCTTTCATTTTCACTCGGGTTGCCGGGGGTGTCTGTTAATTCTTTGCCCTTTACCTTCCAGAGCATACTGCAAGCCGCAGAACAACCCCTGAGGTATTTTAACAGCTTTAAGATTTTCAGTGTGAGCGATTGAGAGTCTTGCAGATTATGCTGATCCCCAGAAGAGTAACAGGATAACAAAAGGCCCAGATCAAAATCCCTTTCATGACCCTGAGTTGTGCGTCTTGTATGTTTTGCCATTTTGGATTTTTTTTAATGTTACAAAGGATGTGAGAGTATCCTTATATGAAATTCTCTTTTGAGATGTAGCTAGCTTCAAACAAAATCTGCTACCTTAGCTTTAAGGGTCATCAGATTCTGTATCATATATTTTACTTAAATTATGTACTAGCTTTAGTGCACTTTATTTGTCTAAAATAGGTTTGTTATTTATGTTATTTTGTAACTTAATCAGAATCTCAAAGCCGAAATGTTGCACTTTATCCCTGTATTTCATGTCGTTGTTTACTTTCTTGCAGCACCTGCTTGGAGTTGTTGGGTTTTTTTTCCTAACATGGAGCTCAGATTTTTCTCCTCCCTTCTTCTCTCTCTTTTTTGTTGTTTTTTTTTTTTTTTCTTTGTTTCTTTTTTTAGTGGTCAACTGTACAAGAGAATGTACTATATATGAGAATGTACTTCCGTTAGTTACTTTCTCATGGAAAAAATCACAATGAAGTGTCAAGTTGGGAAGTTATAGCTCGTGTTTTCTTGCCTGTGACCCTTAAGGGTCATCTGCTTAGGAAAATTAAACTGATATCAAGTAGGGAGCATGGATTTGCAACGTGATTATGTGGCTTTAACTCCCTGTGGACGTGCTTATAAGGTCATTTCTGCTACAAGTGCTTGGGACAGCTGCGTTAATCAGCACGTTCATCTTTGCCTAGTGCAGCTCTGCCAGTGGAATCCCTTAATGTAGATACAGTTACGGTGGTAAAACCACACTTTTAAAATAAAGCTTGCTTTGTTGGGGGTATTGAGAAGGTAGACAGTGATGTGTTGTTTTGTTGTTGTTGTTGTGACTAGCTATCAGCACTTTTTCCAAGGAAAGAAGGATTAGATAAAAAAGTAGGGCCCCAAAATATTTCTTTTCCAGCTGAATTAATTATTTCATCAGCAGGATAAAAATAGAAGGGGTTGCAGCAGGAGCTGGAAGGCATCCTCTATGGTTGGTCCAGTAAAAGATTTTACCTGTCTGCACAAGCCTTGCTATGTTTGTTCCGGAATGGGTGTCCACTCAGCGTCGCAGGGCAATCTGCAATTCCCTCTTCTCGTACAATAAATTAAACTGAGCATCGATATAATCTGGAGTACTGTACATCCAACTGCCTTGGATTTCTCTGCCTCTCTGACCTTTTTCAGATGCTTAAGAAAGCCCCAAATTTTGTTTAATAGCAGTGTCTCAGAGCTATGTTAGCAGAAGATGGGTGTAGATAGCAGCTGCTCCTTGAGCTTTTGGCACAAGAATTTGTTTACCAGGCTGAAGTGAATTTGTTTGGGTAATCTTGCTTTTATGCTTTTAAGTCTTTCTGTGGAACTGATGTACTCCTAAGTTGTCCTTTTCTGTTTCTGTCATTTGAGCAGAAAAGTTGCTAAAGGGTTTGGTTCTTCAGCCAAACACTGCACCACATTCGCTTCAAAGAGGTGCCCTAATTTAAGTCTGTGTTAACAAACTCAATTGTTCATGGTATAGGACACAAATTCTTAAAATCTTGCACCGGGACTGAATGGTTTTACCAAGATCATTGACACATTCAGTGGAAGCACCAAAACCAGTAGCCTGTTCCTAGTTCTTTCCTTTCCATTTGGATGGCCTCGGATACATTATGATTATCTAAAGAATCTTTTAACCAAATCAACTGAGCATTTTGCTGACCTATTAAACTTCAGGGGAGAGATGTAAGAATGACTGTATTTCTCCTGGCTTTATGTGTTTTAACAGCGTTCAGACAAAAGCTGGCTGTCCAGTAAAACTGCATGATGCCGTTTGGGGCCTGCCAAATATAAGTGTTCTCAGCTTCCTCATGTGGAAAAAGACAAGTGTAACTGAAGCAAAATGTTTGTTCGGCTTTATCTTCACAGTAAGACAGAGGAAATTCTAATGCATGTGCCCCTCCATTCACTCTCAGACTCGGTTCTGACGGCCGAAATTCCCTGCTATATCTCTGCCTGCATATGTGAGATTAAAGTCCTCTTGGGTCCTCCCCATCTCAGGAGGCTGTGAAAACTTACTGTTACTGCCTGGCTTTACATGGAGGGGTAGGTGGAGCTTATGCAGACAATACCACAGTCATGGTATTCATCTTGTTGTTCAAAGCTGCTGTTTGTACAGCAGCACCTGCAGTTTTGGCAGAGCTTCCTGAGGTCAGGATGCGTCTCTGATGTGGTCTAGTGGTGACAAGAGGCAGAGGCAAAACCCACGCCATGGCTAAGCGTGTGTTTGTTTGGCCACAAGTGAGAAGATGGGTGTAGTGCTGATGTTTGGGTGTTTGGATCTTAAAACTCTCTTTCTAGCAGCACTAATTGTAGTGAATGGGCATTGCTACAGATTCCTTGAAGCCAGAGATCCTGTAGTCCTCAGTTCCTTTAAGAGAGCCAGTTGCTTGGAATCCCTTTATCTAACACTGTTCGTTTCTATATAATTAATTCTCAGACAGCTCAGAAAAAGGGCAATGTATAGATCTGAGGAGGAGATGGATCAGAGTGGTGTCACAGCCCCACAGCATATCATAGTAATTGTAAAGTTGCTTTACAGTGAGCTTGAAGAGAACCAAATTAAATGCTGGTTTTGAAAGGCCTTAAGGGTGAGATTAGCTGGCCTGCGGTGGTTTTTCGTGGCAAGTTTGTGTTTGGCTTTGATGCATAACTCTCAGACTTCATAGGTTTAAATCTAGATGTTGTCCTAATTCCTAGGAAACAAAACATTTGTGCTGCTTCCTGAGTACTGGAGCCAGCTTCTGCTCCTTACCAGCTGCCTTTGCAAAGGGAGGGGAGAGCACGGAACATGTCGTAGCTCACAGTGTGCTCTCTGGAGAGAGTTCCTGGGTCTCTGCTGCGGGGTCAGGCTCCTCAAAAGGAGAAACGCTTCCCTTCACAGATCTTAAGCGACTGCTGAACAGTAGCTGTGCTCCATTCCTTTGGAAATTCCCTTCCCCTTGTCACAGTGGGGTGTGTGGGGTCTTCGCTTAGCTTTCCTCCTCAGTAGCCAACAGGAAAAGCAGAGGCAAAGGAAAAGTATTTGAATATCTGCTGAAGTTTTCCGATTAGCGGAGTATTGCAGGACTGCGCTCTGGAGGTGAAGAGGATACTGCAACTGTTTTTTTTTAATTGCTGTGAAATGCAAAAATGCACAGACAAAGGGTAGTACGTTTTCCTGGTTACCAGCAGGAGGAAGAGGCAAGTGAGAGAATTTTTCTCCTCTGGCCCTAATGAGTCCTGTTTATCTTTTGCATTTAAGATCTCAAGATAAATACGTGGGGTGGCAAGTCACTGCGAAGGGATTTTTGCTTAAGTCAGGTCTCAGTCAGCAGCTTAATAGAATGTGGTTTCCGTAACTTGTGGGGAAGGTTTATGAGCAGTTAATGCATATTATGCAAGTTTTGCTGTAGTTGTTCTATTTTCTTTTTTTTTTTTTTTTTAATTATTTTGGGGAAGTAAGTAGAGATATTGGGGTAGAGGACAGGAGTCTGCATTGCGCATCTGCATCGTGACCTGAGAAACGAATGGGCTTAGTCATAAGAGTTGAGCTGTAGTGAATTGTCAGGCCGTTTTCTGGCAGGCATGAGCTTCTGTCAGTGGCTTCAGTGTATGGGTAAAGAAAATCCAGTTGGAGTCTGCCTCTACTGCTGAAGGAGATGTACTTAGTAATATCCACAAATTTGCTGAAGGGACTCCTGCTTGAGGCAAAAGCTTTTTCTGGTTTTCTTCTGGTTGTTTGCCCAAGTAAACAATTTTATCATTGGAAATAGATCTTGAAGTTTTCGAATCCACCTTGTTCCCAGAAGGGGGCAGGGGAGACTTGCGAGTTCTGGAGCCTGATAAAATGTACTTTTGTTTGCTGGTGTTACACTTCCGTGTGAGCTTTCAGGCTCAGCAGGCGCCGCCGCCGCCGCTTTGGCAGCGTGAGCGTGGCACGACGAGACGCCTGCTCGATGCCAGCAGCCTGCAGCAATGGCCGAGGCTGTCAGCGTCTGGTGTCCTTTGGTTCTCCTTTCTCTTGAGAAGCATCAGAACAGCGTGGAGTTTTCTCCTGCTGTTCCCCCTTACCTGATACACTGAGATATTAAGCACGTAAAAACCATAAGAACATGGAGTCATCATAAAACATCTCATTTCCTATACCTAGAGCAGTCTGGGTAAAAATCTCAGTTCCTTATTCCGTCATCTCGATTTTTCTTCTTAATTAAAGCAGAAAAGGAGTTCCTCCATTAAAATTTCTTAGGGATTTTCAGGAGGGCCGAGGTTTGCTGAGGTTTTACAGAGCTGACTTCCCTTCGCTAAAATCACTCGGCCTGGCCGACAGTGAGAAGGAGGGTTTTTTGCCAAATGTTTTAGAAATGGGGTCATGCAGCTTTCCAGCAAGTTGCTTTTACATCCTGCAAAGAGACCTGTGGTTTCTTTGACAACCTGGAATACAGACAGAGCGAACTCAGCTATGTTAGTCTGCATTTCTGTCTTTGAATCATGGAAACAGCTACCTTTTCTCAGGACAGTGCTTATTACAACATCCCTGATAATTACGAGGTGGCTTCTACCTCTACAACAGCAGTAAAGGGCTAAACAAAGACTCTGCTGAATGGATTGGTTGGCACAGACTTGCTTGAGGTATTCGGTGCTTTTTATGCCTAAGTCTTCAGCAGTAAGGTCTCCTGGGCCCTTGTGTTTAGAGGCAAGGCTTAAAGAGGAAAAAGCAATCAGAGGCAAATGAAAACACAGTGAGCGGTTACTTGAGCCACGTGAGTCCGTGGGACCTGATGGGCTGCACCCAAAGGTGCTGAGGTGGCTGTGTCATAGTGATGCCAGTCTTGGTTGTCTTTGAAAAGTCCTGGAGGTGCTGGGAGATCTCTGATCACTGGACAAAGTCAAATGTTGCGCTTGTCTTCAAAATAGGCCCAAAGGGGCCTATTGTAAAATATTTTAGAAATCCAGAGATTTACAGGTCGGTCAGCCTCATTTCAGTCCTGGGACAGTCATGGGTCAGGTCACAGAATGCTATGGGGTTGGAAGGGACCTCTGGAGATCATCTAGTCCAACTCCCCTGCTGAAGCAAGTCCACCTAGAGCAGGCTGCACAGGAATGTGTCCAGGTGGATTTTAAATGTCTCCAGAGACGGAGACTCCACCACCTCTCTGGGCAGCCTGTTCCAGTGCTCTGCCAGCCTCAAAGCGAAGAAGTTCCTCCTCATGTTTAGATGGAGCTTCTTGTACTCAAGTTTGTGCCCATTTCCTCTTGTCCTATCCCTAGGCACCACTGAAAAAAGACCAGCCCCATCCTCTTGACACCCATCCTTTAAATATTTATAAGCATTCATCAGATACCCCCTCAGTCTTCTCTGGACTAAAAAGACCAAAGTCCCTCAGCGGTCCTTTTGGTACTCCTTTCTGGGCATGTGAAGGAATGAGACTAGGAACAGTTGGTGTGGATTTACCCCAAAGGTAACTTGTGTCTGACCCACCTCATTGTCTTTTGTGATAAATTAATCGGATTTGTGGATGGGGAGGAGCACTGGAGGTCAGTTAGCTTAACTTTACTGAGTGTTTTGGTGCTGTTTCCCACAGCATTCCTTTATGCAAGTCAGGATGTTAACAGTCTGGATGGGTGGAGTATGAATTCAGGCACACCAGGGAATTCGGAGAGTAAATGGAGTCAAAGGAGGATGAACTGGTGATTCATAGGGAGATTCATAGAGCTCTTTCCACACAGCAGGACGATAACTTCTGAAAGTAGGCTCTTAATCAATCATTGTTTTCCTCCTGAACGTCATTCTTTGCCACAATGTGATAAGAATGAATGGAAGGTGGTATTTAAGAGGCTGGTTGAAATTCATCAGTCTTGCTTATTATCAGTGTAGATGATTAATCTGTCTTTTCTAGTGGGGGGCAACATGAATGTTCTTCAAGATTACCTTGTTTTGTTTTTCCCTCAGTCATGCGTGTATATGATAGCCACTGAACTACAGTTAAGTACGATACATGGCAGTTTTGGAGATTTTAGTCATACCTGCTTTAAACTGCCATGGAATACTGAGAGGTTGGTTTGTAAAGAAGAAAAACAGTTGCTCAAAACTTCCTTTTCAGTAGGTTACAGCCTCTTTGGGTTTGACCCACTTTTAGTACAAAAGGTGAGCTGGAGGTCCAGATCTGCGGTGTACTTTGATTTCTCTTCAGTGTTCCTAAAATACTGGCGAGCAACTGATAATCTTTTTGGGATTATCAATCTGGAAAGAATACTCTTCCTTTAGAGCTGGGCAGGCTCAGGTATCTCTGCTTGTGCCCAAGGAGCTGTAATTGCAAAATTCAGTATGTGATGCTTACTCTGGAACTGTTTTCCTTTCCGTTATTGCTATCACTGCCTTCCTGCAGCCAGTGGTACACTTTGGCATTAAGAATTCAGTTGAAGCTATTTGGTGTGGTAGAATGCTAAATTAAGGTGCCAGTTATGAGCAGAGAGGTTAATGGTCTTATATAATGTTTGTCTTGAGGTTTTTTGTCACTGCAGAATTAAAAATAGCAATTAGAAGTTCGGTTTTGTCCTAGTTGTGGTTTTTTTCCGTGGAAATCAATTATCTGCAGCAACTGACACTTTTCTTTTAATCAAAGCTGTTTGTTTTTTTTTTTTTTCTGTTTTAAAAGCATCATAATTCAGAAGTTAAGAACAGATACTAAAAATCCAAGTTCACCGCAAGCTGCTTGTGTTTGTCTTTCAGTTAGTGGTCTCCTGGAAAGCTATAGATCACTCTTATTTTATCAAAACTACTTAAGGAATGTAATTTGAGCTCCTCTGCATTTGCAGCTTATGTAATAATTCTTCATGGGTTTGTCTCCTTGTGGTTTTTGTGCTTCTGTGGTTAACCCTGTAGCTTCTTTCTACAGTTACTAGTTAAAACTCTTAACTCCTGGCTTCACTTAGCTGTTGCAGTGTGTACTCTGAGACAGCCAAAACCATGGACTGTTCTTAAAGATGCAGCTGAGAAGATCTTCTGTTGACTTTGGAGAACATTTTCCTTTTTGTCCCAAACTGGCACTGACTATATCCATTGGGATTAGCTTGTATATGTGTCTTATCTCATACAGGGTCTCCATTCACAGAGATTCTACATCCTTGCTGGTAGTATGTTCCTTCATGTTAAGGTTTCTCCTCAGGTGTAGTCTTCAGTCTTCATAACTATGGAATTCGCAATGCATTTTAACTTTGATTACTTTATGAAGGAGGGACCATGCTCACCTGTATGGCAGCATAGATTGCTTCACATCTGTGCCCTAGTAAGTGGCAAGACAAATGATTTCTGATTACTGTTGTTTAGGGATCCATTGTTCAGGACTTGCTTCATAGACTCCATTCAGAACTGTCCAAATGGTGTCTTGTTGGAAGGTGCAAAAAACCAAAAGAATGGGGGAAGAAATTGTCCTCAAGTTGTTGCTTTCTGGTGTCTGTGACAAAGATTTATGTCATTGAATTTGCTGCAGTCTCCCCTTTGGCTTTCCATTGGGGACACCAGTGTGTTCTTGCAGTGCATTGCTGCTCCTTGCTTCTTGAAAATTCACCTGGGCTTAGTGCTCGCCAAGTGCCACGGTCTGTGCAGGAGCTCTCAACCACGTTCACTAGACTTGCCCTAATTTTTTTAGCATGTGATGATCTCTGGTTTTTACTTGTTCCTTGATGAAATGGCTGCTCCCAGGGGCGGTCGGTGGCCTGCACGTGCAAAGGAGCTGAACTGATCTGTGCTAAGCAGACCTGCAGCTGGGCATGGGGCAGCCACAAAGCAGAGTCCCCAGGAGCACCGCTGGCTGTGGCTTTCCCTGCTTGCATTAGAGGTTCCATTTAAAGACCTGATCTTTGAGCAGTGACCTTATAAATTCTTCTAATATCTCTCTGCTGATAAGAATGAAGAGACAAGACATAGCATTAATGTGAAATATCAGTGGGCCAGTAGCTGAGCAGAGGTCTCCCAAGGGTAGGAGTCGTAATCCTCTTAAAGGACAGTCAAAGAGGCTTTGGGAGGTCACCTTTTGTGGGGTGAGAAAGAATCCCTGCGTGAAGCTCAGCCTCTTTGTGATCAGTTTCTCTCCCTTTTTCATATTCCATCTCAGAGCAGTGGAAAATAGATCTAGAAGAATCCTCTGAGAGTCTTGACCTCTGTAAAACTGCTACTGCCTCAGGTTTGCACAAGCAGAGACTACCTGCCAGAAGACAGCCGTGTTGTATACGGGCTGATAATCGTATGTGACAGCACTGTGAATTCTTGCTCTATACAGATAGTAGTCTATTACTCATGAGACACTTAAACTGTGCTTTGATCTAAATGGGACCACGTGCTTCTGCTTAGCGCTTTGGCAGCTGCTTCACCACAGTTCTACCTTTGCCTTCTTTTGTCGCACCCGTATTTTACTTGTATGGGAGAATTGTGAGAAATTCAGGTGTCTAAATGCAGTCCAAAGCGATGGCTTTACCGAATTTTCCTAATGTTTTAAAATCCTTTAATATATGTATTTTAAAGAGAAATGCTTCCAATGCTAGTGACTAAATGTCAGCAATCCAGAACTTAAGATAAACTTCTTGCTTCTGATTTATGATATTCTAGTGATTTGTTGAAACAGAGATGTTGTAGCATTTGCTCATGAACATACTGTTTTCTGTGAAAAGGCCTACTTTTTTTGCAAGATTGTCCAAATACAGTAGTGCTGGAAACTTGCTGCTTATTCAGGAGGCAGCCACAGCTTTAACTCTGAATTTTGGAGGAATGAATTGTCTGTGGAAATATCCCAGACTGCTCTCGGAGTGTGCTGTCCTCCAAGTGGCAGTAAGGTGACAAGCAGAAATTGAATTTGCTGAATCTCGGAGGCAAAATTAGGTCTTCCAGGAATCCATGGTTTGATCAGTGCAGTGTCCAGAGTTAGGTGTGACAAGAGGCGGCTAAAACAGATGTTGATGGTGTGGAAGCGAGTGTCAGGCTGAAGTCATGAAACGTGTTGTGAACAAGTGAAATTCTGCTGAGAAGACCCGGTAACGTCACTAGGGTTGAGGTATTGCAGTGCACAGCTAATGGTAAAGCGTTTGGTCTCCAGCAGAGGAGGGGTACCCACACCCAGTTCAGAGCTGTGACGGCACAATGCCTCTTGGCAGGGGACAAATTCCAGCTTTGTGACACTACAAACCTATCTGGTGAGGCTTTCCCCTTTCTGAGTATGGCAGCACACAGGGAGCTCTGGTGTATTGATTGACATCTCCTCTAGGTAGTACCCACACTTAAATTGTGTGGATTACTGCTGAAACCAGTTTGATTATGGGTCACTTCACAGTAGCTGTTGCAGCGGTGTCCTCTGTAAAGCCCTTTAGATAGATCAGCTCGCTCTTCCAAAACAGCTTGCTTGTGCAGGAGTGGTCAGCTTTCTGATGTGACTTTCTTAATAGTTTAACCAAGGTAAGGAGAACCTTGGACATAACCCAGGCAGCAGTTTCTAAGAATTCTTTGTTGTTCATGAATCAGTGTTGTTTGTATAATGTTGTTGTCACTGTTCCTTCTGGCTTTGCTCCCCGGTACTGCTTGCACATGCTGCTGCTGTTTGTCATGCCCTAGTTAATCACAACAGGCTGTTTCTCACTCTCTTCTATATATTTTTAGTAGCCCTTTTGCTCTGAAAACGCTGCTAACAAATAAATGAAAGACTTATTTTTGAGGAAAAAAGAAAAAGGGTATTTTAAGTATTAATGGTGTGTTGGGGAAAATTAAAACGTGAAGAATGAAGTCTGCTGATTTTTTAATGTACAATGTAAATCTTCTGTACAAAAGTGTTTTTGTATAAATGTTACATAGTCCTGTTGTGTTACTTTGTCTATGGTGAGTAAGAGTGCAGCTTCACAGTCACTTGAAGTTGAACTTTAGCCTTTCCTTGCCTTTAGTCACAGGTTCCCACCTTCTCCCTTCTTTTGACGCTAGGGGAATTATTGAACCACGTGGTTGGATCTATTTGGGACCTGATCCAGCGTAAAACTAAAGGCTTTTTGTTTTGTTTTATATATATTGCTGGTTTAGTTTCCTACCAGATTGGGTACTTAATCTAACTGTCTGATGCTGGTGTAAAGAAGATGTCAGGAGAGGGGTGAAAAAGTTGAACGATCTTTCTGCTGGGAGCAGCAACTCACGTCTTTTCAAGTCAGGGTGAGACTGTTCTCTGAGCACAGGGTTGCAGGAGAGTTGGAGCTGAATGAAATTGGCACCATTACTCTTCTGCCTGCCCTTGCCTTGCTGGACGATTCTCCCATTTTGCTGGGCACTGGCACTAAACCAGTCCAGGAAGCCACATTGGCAAAAACAACTATTTTTTTTCTGAATTAACTTTTTTGCCAGGCTGTTTTCTGAGCAGGATCGTGTGAGTGCCAGTGCTGACTCAGGAGAGAGGATGAGTTTGAAGAGCACTGACTTAGATTTATTTAAGCTGTCATGGAACTAGACCCTGAGATGCATATTAAGGAAAGAAGGGTAAGATTTGCCAAATACCAATTTTGTCAGTCTTCTGTGTCCTCATGGATTGAGTTGACAACATCTACAAAACAAGGCTGCTGAACAGCTTCGAGACTGTGATTCTTGCCTTCTAGAGCAGACACAACAGAAACTGTAGAAATCCTGTTTCCTGAAGCTGTTTCATTAACGTGCTTCCTACCCTGTTCCAGAAGTCAAACCTTAATGGTCATTCAGTCTTTTGTGCCTTGTTTTCAATGAGAAGGCCTTACATAATGGTGTGTGTCTGATGTGGATACCTGTCACCAGCTGAAAGCGGAGAACTGAGCACCCAGTCCTTTCCAGCAGGTTGCCAAGCAGCCGTCAAATGGGAAGTATTTTCAGTTGGTTTTGTTTCAGACAGTATTTGAGCTGGTAATTTGGGAAAAGAACCTTCAGTCTGTTTCTCTCATGGTCATTTCTAAAGGCTGCTAGCATTTCATCATTGCTTAGTGCTTATTTTAGTTTTCCATTTTTCTTCTTGTGTTTCCATGTTAAAATTTGTCTGCAATTGAAGAGTTGCCAAAACTGCAGATTGACTCCCTGCTCCTTGAATGTCACGGTCTTCAAATTAGTGGGAATCTGTACATCACGTAGGCTTGAGTTTTTTGAATGGAAGATCTCCAAGTTATTTACTGGTTACGCAATTTCTAGGAGAGTTTTGTTTCAGAATTTGGCCCAAAGCTGTTCATTCGCATCAGTGACTTTGTTAGTCATGTTTTTATATTTATTTCAGCATGCAGACTGCAAAAATGACATACAATTTAGGACAAGCAACAGCTCAAGGGAGCTCAGTAGCCATGCCTTACTTGGAGGATACTCATCAGTGTGACCTCATTTTGTCTCATTAAAGAGACCCTCTATGTGGCGGCAATAAAATACCCTACGTGTTCAGTTTAGTAAGTAATCCTGTTCTACAGCAGCCGTGAAACAAGAGGTGAGCTGGGAATGCAAACGTTGGCTTTAGGCACAGGGATAACCATCAGCAATTCAGGCACCTTGTGCTGATACAAGTGTTTGTACAGCTGCACAATGGATTGGAGATCTGACCTGGGTTGAAAAGTAATCCTTAAAAAAAACAAAACAAAGTGCTGGTTTATTTTTAACTGCGATCAGTTCCCTAATTTGATTCATGGTGAGGCTGCAAACAGTTGTACCGGCGCAGCAGAGTCGAGTGGGAGGGTGCTGCTTATGCTGGTACAGCTGTCAAAGGATTGCCTGCGTAACCACGGTCTGAAGAAATAACCAAAGGAGGAATTAGAAACTGATTTGACTTGATCAGTGCCAAAAGAAACCGTGAGCATACTATTGGGTAGTTTTGTTTTTTTAATGCCAGGCGTTTGGATGGAGTTGGTTTCGTTGTGGAGGATCACTTTAGAGAGCAACCAAGACAAATAGCTGTCCATACCCCAAAATCTGCTCTGGTTTACCGAACTAGAGAGAATGGGGTGGATGAATACAGTATCAACACACCCTTTTTCCTTGTGCAGGCCAAGCTTTTAGTGTATGTTTTTTAACTGTCACTTCCTTACGAGAGAGCTGGAGCCCTAGCTGCACACCTAGGTTTTCTTCCTTAATTCAATGCTTTTACACATTCTGAACGCAGGAAAAAATTATGAAGTGCAGGTAGATTAAACTTTTTTGCTTGACTTTTAATTTCAAATAGATTTTATATTTTGGAGTTTTTTTTCTGTCTAGGTCATGTTTTCTCTCTTTTGTTTTTCTCTTCTGAGAATTCCTTATGAGATGGTGGTGGGCAGGGAGCCAGAACACATCCCTTCTTTCTCTTTGGCAGCCTAGAAATGGTCTAAAAGTGGAGTATGTGTGTGCCCTTGCTCTTGAGTTGGGGGAGTTGACTGTTTTTCCTGTTGCAGAATCCTCACTTTGGCTTTCTGTGTGGCACATCGACTGTTCCTTTCAGCTCCTGTCAACCAGCCTCTCACGCCTGTAAACTGATTTTATTGCTGTACCAGTACGTCCCTTTTCTGGGATTTTGGTGCTTTCGCTGGAGGTTTCCTCATGTTCTTATGCAAGCTATGAAGATCTTATCCCATCGTCCCACCAGCCTTGCAGGTGGAGTACTGGCTGGGAGCCTGAGGGACACCAGCCTAAGGTGCACAACCATTCCTACTTGTCGAGTCTGCTGTGGGGGTGTGAGTGGGAGCTCAAGCTCCAGAGGTGCTCACACAACTGTTTGACGAAACCTCTTTTCAGCTCAGGAGCCAGCAGGTACTCTGTAGGTGATGAGACCAAACTGACTTCCTTGGCTCTGGTCTTGATACCTCCAAGGACTTCTGGGGCTTTTTTTAACTGGGAGAAGATGAGGTAAGAACTCGGAAGGTGCCAGTTGTTCTCTTCACCCCTGTTGTGGCACAAACCTGATACTGCCACTCACCTGATCGTGGTGGATTCTTGTATCTTTGGTGGGGCTGCCCCCCGGTGCTGAGCAGTCCTACCCGGAGCCATCCATCTAGCTAAGCTCTGTGCACGTTACCACAAAATCACACCTTCCTTTTCTCTGTCAGCAGTGGCTTGCTGGGTGGTGTGTTTGTCCTCTGGTTCAGCACCAAGCATTGCCAGCTCTGACTCATTCTCTTGGTGTCAGGAGATCAGCGTGGTGCATTTACCTCCTCATCTGTTCCACCTTCTGATGCTGTTGAGGTTGTAGAATTTGGTACCCACAGCTGACATGAAAGAGCATTGTTTCTGAACGTACTCCTCCTCATGCTGAACTCAGCATAGTCCTTCCATCATCTTCCTAGTGGGGAGGAGTTTGCGTGGAGTTACCTGGATGATCCTTCAGGACTTCTTTAGGGACGTGGCTCACTTATTTAAGCCTCACCCTTGGGCCCAGGTGAAGAGCAGGTATGCTTTATTACCAGCATTAATGAAAAGTTTAAGTGTAAGATTTTGAGGCAAATTCTTCCTTCTGCTTATTCAGTGTAGAAGTTGAGTTACAAATTCTTTCCAAGTTAGTCTTTGAGCCAAGCCTCTTCAATGGGATTGATGTGAATTTTTTTCCTCCCCCACCCCGCCTATGAATGCAAGGACTACAGTTTTATGCTGTGAGTCCATCCACGAGTGTGAATTCAAAAAACGTCTTTCGTAGTGGGTTAGGTTGGTTCCTTATGGCTTGTGACTGTTGAAAGTAAGTTCCTTTTCAATTGCCTTGGACTGTTAGATCTGAGAGCTCTGCTGAATGGCAGCGTTTGC
Organism: Calidris pygmaea; assembly: GCA_003697955.1. Lineage (NCBI taxonomy): Eukaryota > Metazoa > Chordata > Aves > Charadriiformes > Scolopacidae > Calidris > Calidris pygmaea. Next base: position 83,483 of record QJSC01027312.1, on the reverse strand, counting down.
ATTGGAATAGTTTAAAAATAACCTGTATCCATCAGAGACTTTATTCCTCTCTGTAAATTAGATGAAGAGAAGCCAGAATTTAGCTCAGAGAAAGCTGAGCAATGAGACCTCACAAGCATTGATCTTCCCTAAGCCCTTCTCCAGAAAGCATGTGTCATATTTTCATCTCTCCTATAAAATGCAAAGCTGATATTGGACGACCCTGCTCTCCTAGGCACGAGCTTGGAAGAAAATCGTCTGGGCTGGTACTGATAAAGCAACCTTTTGTTAATGTTAATGTAGGTATTCCGTCAGGTCTTGCTGCTATGGAAACTCTCAGGCTTGGGCTGAAGCCAGTGCTTCTGAGCAGAGAAGGAAGGTGCCCTTTGCTACTGAGGTAGGGTATATTTGTGGCGAGGTGCAGCAGGATTCAGCTGCTCAGCTCCCTCTCGCTCATCCTCCCTGCCCACTGGAGAGGAAAGAGTGGCGATGACCCTTCCTCCAGCCTCCCCTTCGCAGTGACACTGATAGCGGTGACAAGGACTGGCAGGTCCCCAGGCAGCCTGTGCCCTCCTGCCAATGCGCTGCGTTTCTCCGCTGAGGAAAGGGAGGCCTGGAGAAAAGAGCAGCGGGGGAATTAAATCAGCTGACATCATCCCTGTTACGTGCCGTCCTCTCCCGCTCCCCAGCCTGATGTTATCTCACTTAATGCCAGCTTTTCCAGCATCGGGCTGAACTGGAATACAAGCTGGAAGAGGCTATTTGAGCCCCAGCTTTGGTTACCCTCACTTTGGCAAACAGCTGCGTGGCAGATGTTCACAAAGCCTTGCAGAGCACCTACGCCGTATGTTGCCAAACGTGATGGTCGTTCACTACACGCCGTTTTGTGCTAAGGCTTTACATTAAAACACTTAAAAAAGAGAGAGATGTTGCCACTGTAGCATGTCAGTTTGAGAAAACAGGTATTGTCTGTGCCCTGGGGCTGGATCACTAGCAAGGAATCTTGCTCATCCCTCCTTGTAAGCATGTGTAGGTGACAGCAGAAGGGCCTTTGCAATTCCTGCTGATCTGGCCTCATAGAAAAAGGCCTGCTTTAACCCCAGATATGGGTACTGGTTTTAAGGAGTGGTTTAGGCTTCTCAGCCGTAGTTAAAACTGCATAGCTCAGCCTCTCTTTTTTTTTTTTTTTTTTTCCACAAAGAGCTGAAAAGGCTCGGCTTCCGCTCCTTTCTTAGGAAGAGAAGAGTAGAAAATGCTTGGTCTCACAGGCTACTGGCAGGAGTGCTGAAGCTTTGTAATTAGTGTGATATATGTATGGCACAGCCTTCCTTCAGATCTCTAGGAGACAGAAACACAGAGTATGCCTAAGGACTCGTTATTACAAGCTTAATTTTGTTTTCCATGTGGTCCTTTCTGTAAGTTCAATCACGTTCTGACTTAAAGTAGGCAAGGCTCTTTCCTCTTGCACGCTTCAGCAGTTGGTGTATTTGTGCCCTGTTGTTGAGGCAGGAAATGTATTGGTGAAGGAAATGTGCATTAGTTCAGCTCTTGGCATGGGGTGGAGCACACCTATTAGTGGCTATTGTCCTCTCCTTGGCCTTGTTTACTGCAGTTCCTCCAACAACCTCACTGTTGGCATTCTCTTCCTCAGCTGGCATTCTTCAGCAGCTTTCCCTAAAACTCCAGTTTCGCTTTTGATGTATGCATAGGGATCATACTCTATCTGGCTTCGATCTGAAGAGCCACGCTTGCCTCGGTGAGGGCAGCCTGCCCAAAAAGGGCTGTATTTGGTAATAGTTCAAGTGTTGGACAAAAGATGCAGGGGGAGTCTCAGGATACAAAGCTATGTGTTCAAGCAGGCTTGGAAGGTTTGTAGCTTCCTGGATACCAGGCTGGCCAAGTGTTTCTGGTTATGTCCCAAATGTTGCCTCAGGTTCTTGCAGAGTTGTGTTCTCTCTGCCCAGGTCCCAGGGGTCATCTCCATTTTCTGCTGACTAGACAGACACATCTCAGGCCTTTGGGTCAGCTTTTTGTGCTGGGAAGCTGATCTCATAGCACAGTGGGAGATGCTTTTTTTTTTTTTTTTTCCTTAGACTGGATTTTATTCTGTAGAAGTTGGGTCACCCAGTCCAGCGTGACTAGAAAACACTGCTTTTCAGCCCGGATGCTGGCTGCTTATCCTCTTTGCCAGCAAAGGCTAGCTTGCAAGAAGCAGTCACCAGGCACCCATTGGCTACGTGCTGTAGTCCTCTTGCCTGGCGTACGGGTGTGTTCTATTCTTGTGCTTCACTCCTTTGGGGTCGTTAAGCGAAAGTCCAACTTTTCTCAGTGTGACATTGAGATTGGTATTTATCCCCCACCTGTGGCCCAGGTCCAGAATCGTCAGTGGCCATCTGCCTTGGTCTTCAGCCGCCGCGGGTCCTGAGGGCTGGCCACGGTCCTGGGAGCCGCAGCAAGGCAGTGCTGGCAAGATGGATGTGCAAGCTGCTTACAAAGAAGACGTGAGTCAACAGCGCTTAATGCAGGCAGCTTTCTTGCTGCCTGATACATTACAATTTTAGATGTTTATTCTCCTTTTTATTTTGGAAAATAGCTTTACCAGTGAGTCATGAAGCGTAGCCAGTGTTCCCGTGCAAGATGGCTTATAAAGAGTGGGAACGTCGGCTTCGTGGTGCGGTCTGCAGTAATTCTCACACCCATTGCAGTCCAGCTTTCTGTCCCCACCTCTCAAGTGCATGGTGACCTCTGAGGCTAGTTTCCCTGTCACCTTAAGTTGCCACCATCAAAGGGGACATCCCTGCTCTTCTGCTACCTTGTTCCAGTGCTGGCATCCTCAGGTGGTGGTGCTCTGGTGCTGTGAACTGGCAGGAGCAGGCATCTCCTGGATTCTGGTGGTGGTCTGGGAAGACATGGGTGATCTTCAGCCAGGGTTCAGTAATGTGTAAGAGTATTTGGCTGGGTCTTTAAGAGCAGGCACTATTTGTTTCTGTGAAGGGGTATATGCTCTGCTGGAGAGTAATGTTGGTATCAGGGGCAGGCTTTATCCTGCTTAATGGTTAGGAAGAGAAAAGTTTCCTTGTGTGTCTTCCTGGTTTTTGTTTTGAAATATTTCCTGCGTTACCACAAGAAAATACAGTTTATTGCTCTTCTTTATGCCCATCCTCCTAAAAAGTGTTTGAACAGTGAGGTGTGCATTTCAAACTTGGAGCAGATATACTGACAGACAGGCATCTAGACTCAAATACTGCAGAGCAAACTGGCCTCCAGTACAAGAGTTTTCTTTACTGGGGAGGATAATGGAATATGGAATGTGGTTTGTCCTTCTGTAGTCAGCAATATCTCTGATCCTGAACCCCTCTTCTTGTGAGTCTGGCTTGATGGGTGATCTGTCCTGCCAGCTATAGATCAGTCTGTTGGGAGGGGGGATGCTAAACCAGCCTGAATGTTTTACTGCTGTTTGAGCTGCGGTGACAGTATCGGACCGTAGCGAAGGATCTGCTCGGTGAACTGGTCTCCTTCAAGCTGTTGCGTGGCTTGTGCACGGCATTTTACAGAATAGTTGGAAGGACTCTGAATTTTAAAAGCCAGCTAAAATAATTGAACGCATGCCTTTGTTTAACAGAAAAAGGATGAGTAATATTTAGGCCTTCAAATAGTTTTCTGCTTCACACTTGCTTGAAACTGCTGGGATTCCTCTGCCTTTATTTGTGGATAGTGTCCATGTTTAGTAATAACCCTTTACTTTTGAGTTAGTCCAATGAAAACCACTGATCTGTATCTGAGCTACAAAGTGTCATGCTTTTCAAGCTCTGAAGATAACATTTTTAAAGAGGAAGCTATCTGAAAGGGTACTTGCCACAAAGTATATTTTTTTTCCTCACATTCACTTGTACATGGGGAAAATACTGGCTATGTGGCTATTTTCTTTAGAGTGCATGGAGTGGTTGTAACCAGGTGGGACTCTGGCCCCACTTGGTACACAGCTCCTTCTCTTGTGTCACAGCCACAGAATGTGTTCTTTGTGGCTGTCACTCCCTCACAGGTGTGACTGCACATCTGAAACTTGTCACTTCGAGTTTACTTGGGGGCGGTGGGGTACTTGGCAGTGGGCCTGGGGCACTTCTTCATGGCTGCAGCCTGTTCTCTTTGCCACTTTCACAGGAGTCCTTGGAGCACTGCAGTCATCTCCCAAATATCTCTAGGCCATGGAGTGGAGAAGGCTTGAGGGACTCCTCACTGGACAGCTGCTGTCCTCAGAATAATTCAGGATGGCATGTTTTCAGTTGCTGCTCACCTTTAGGAAAGGCTGCTGAAAGCAGGCCAGGGGTTCACATCACTTGCTCTGATCTGCCTGCAGCCCACGGGTGAGGCACCCCTAACTAAGGGGGAGAACAGACTTTGGGGAGATGCGTCTGTCTGCCTGGGTGTTTGTGATCTCCATCTGAAGTTAGTGAAGGTGTCTGAAGCTAACGAGTCTGCTTAGATTATCCCCCTTCTCTAAAGGATAGGTAATAGTTCTGGCAAAACTGAGACCCTGAGACATTTTGTGATTGGCTTTCAGTGAAAACTGGGGCTCATACCAGAGCTGAGAATCACATGGATGTCTCCCGAGTGTGGCAACTACCGTTATCACACAGATGAATCTCTTATCTATTTTCTCCTAAGAAGTTTAAACTACAGGAAGGTGTGAAGTTAAACTTGTCCTCTATATCGTTTGGAATAACTGAAAACTCTGCTTTAGTCACTGGCAAAATAAGAGAAACCGAATCCAAGACAAAGCTGTGTTAGCAGGGGGAGATTAAAGTCTGTAAAGCATTTCTCTGAAATCTGTGAAGTGCTGATCTGTTGCAGATGCTGGCACCTTGCTTGTTCTCAGATATTAACTACCATTAAACCAAACTAAAACATATAACATGTAAACAAGCCTCTGCTGCTGAAATGTCTTCTTGTTGATAAAGTAAATAAGAGGGAGGAGAAAAATCCACAGCATGTTTTTATCTTTGTGATACAACATGGGCTCTGAGTGAGTTTAGGAGACAGACACTTTGAAGAATACCTTGAAGAGACTTCGATATGAGTTGCTGCAGAGAGGGACCATCTGTGTTAGGGCTTTTTTTTTCCCATTCCTGTTCCCTGCCCCCCACCTTAAAAGCCAGCTAAATGTTCACGTTGTTCTGCTTACACTGAATGTAGTTGTGTGGTCGTGTAACTAGAAAGGGAGATGTTTTCCACTGGAGCAGTGAGGTGATTCAGCTCAAATGTATGTACACTCATAAGGTCCCAAAATCCAGTGTGAAGGAGTGAGCAGGAACATGCAGACAGGGAGAGAGATGTGTTTTCCTGTTGCGGTGAGCTTTTGGGTTAGATTGGGTTAAACGTGTTAAGAAGTATCACCCCTCCTTTTGAATCTCTTGAGCTGCATCTCTAACGTGACTGAATTCAAGGGGAAGGAGAAGAGCCAGTCTTAGTCCAGAACTTCCCCAGCCTGGTGGTGTTGTGTGGCTACAGAGACATCCCGTGGCCAGATGAGGAACAGTCTGAACCGTGTCCCTTGTTCAGGCCTCTGAGATCCCTCAGTTCTTAAATTACTGCCCGCGGCTGTGACTGTACTAAGAAACTGGCAATTTGTTGAATTCAGAAACTGTAGTCACCATCTGGTTCTTGTAGCAAGGACTTTGGATAACTCATCGTTGTGAGGAAATCCTGCGGTGTTTTCCCCAGCAGCCCCAGGAGCCACAGTGATCTAAGATGGGAAGGGCAAATCATCTGGAGAGAATTTGGGCGGCTTTGCTTTTCCATCATCCTGTGGCTGTGCCGGGCACTCTGCAAACATTAAAAGAGCATCTGTCTTCTCCAAAGCACTTCTAATCTCACTTGGGTTTAGCAATCTCTCTTGCCTGTCTCTGGAGACCAGGGGCCTGTTGTGCATGTAGGTGCTGTGAAAGCATCAGGAAATAGTTGTTGTCCTGAAGGGCTTAGAGTAATAAAGGAGAGAATCCGAGGGGAATCCATTCAGATACAGCGTACGCGCAGTGACAGAATGAGTGTGGCCCACTTACTCCAAGAGTTTTTGATGCCATAGCTTCAAAAGAAGTGAGTCAGAAGAGGAGGAAACAGTGTTAGGGTAGGAGGTGAACAGGAATTATTTAGTTGTTTAGATGTTAAAAACACAGAGGCACAAGGAGGGGAATTTGGATTCTTGAAATGTTTGTTCTCCTCGTGTTAGTTCTGTCACCGTTACCAATAGGCAGGTGCGGGCTTGGTTTTAACTGTGCTGTAGCTTGAGGTTTGTGCTCGATTATCATGTTGCCTTACTGATAAAATGAACTAAAGGAAGGAAGCACTATTTTCTAAAGATAGGCGGCTCAAACTATTTGTATCTCCTCCTTTCCCTGTCTCCTGTCAACCCTATTGGAGCAGCTCTGGAGGAGACTGCCTCCAAATGAGTGTGTGTTTACCTGTAAGATTAAAGAGGCGGTGAGGAGCGTGCTGGAACAAGTGGGAGGTAAACAGAGAACAGAAGAGGAGCGGTTAGGGATATAAATAAATACCAGAAACTTTTCCTAGAAAATAGGGAGTGAATGCAAGTAGTCCTCTCTTCACAGGAATCTCCTTGTGCTTTTTCAGATCATCGTAAGGAAGCCGATTGCCGGGATTTCCCCCCTGTGGCTGCCTGACCGCTGCTGAGCTACCCCTCCCAGCCCATGTGGCTCTCCCCATGTTCCAAGAGTGCAACTGGTGCCCAACGCAATGTGTGTTTGTCAAACCATGGAAGTGGGCAAGTATGGCAAGAATGCCACTCGATCTGGAGACAGGGGGGTCCTGCTGGAGCCTTTCATTCACCAGGTGGGCGGCCACAGCAGCATGATGCGCTACGACGACCATACTGTCTGCAAACCCCTCATTACCAGAGAGCAGCGCTTCTATGAATCCCTGCCCCCAGAAATGAAGGAGTTCACACCCGAGTACAAAGGTGAGGCCTGTTGTCATTCCAGAACGCAGTTACCTGCTTCAAGAACCAGCCCTCTCATTTTCCTGCAGCTCTGCTATCTTTTGGTGTCATCTTATTTGTTGATTTTAATTCTTTCTCTTTTGCAGGCTAGCAATTTGATAGGAGCCCTTGGAAAGGAGGAAGTCTTTTTTTTGTGGGCACTCAAGGTTTAATGTGTTCCTCTTTCTAGGCAGAGAATATGCAGTGTGACAGTTGCAGTCTGAAGCTTAGGGTTACGGACGTGTAACTGAAGTAATTTTACTACAAAGTTATTGTCAATTACAGCCTTGACCTTGAGCAAATGAAGTTAAATCATACACTGAGCGCTTGCATGTTCCAGTCCCATAATTTATTGCTTCCTCATCACATTTCTTTTATGGGCCTGTCTCATAAAGCTGCTGAAGCAGGAAGCGCTGCTTTCCCGGTGCTGAGGTGAAGCCTTGTCCCCAGCCGCTTTGCAGGAATGGAATTTTCCAGCGTCTGTATCGTTGTAGGAGGTCGGCAGCTCATCTGTGTCTTTCGGAAACGCTTTCAGCCATGTGTGTTTCTGTTCAGGATGGTGACACTGGCAGGTAGCCTTCTGGGGGACTCGGTGTTCCTGTGGCCTCTGCTTCTTTGTCGCCACGTGGCATTGGGAGGACAGTGCTTCAGACAGCTGGGACCACCATCTGTTCAGGGTCTTGCCATTTGATCTGGCTGCAGCCTGAGGGTCTCAGAGCAGCGTCAGCTTACCTACCTGTGTCTGTCTGTGGACCGTGAATGAAAGATACAGTCTCCAACAGACAGGTCCTCCTGTACACTCAAGCCAGTCCGGAGCCACACGGGGCTCTAGTGACCCATCAGAAATCTCAGCTGAAGCCTGTGTAGTTACTAGAATTGACCTGATATCAGCCTTTCCTTGGGAGATACATTTAAAACTGATGAAGCTGAGAGTCCAGATGGAGACCTGTCTTGAAATCAGATACTTCCTGGTAGCTAAAGGCATAGGACATACACTTCCACCCTGGTGTGGGACTTCATCCGAGAGTCCCGTGCAATTGCCTGATAGTCCCAGAAGTTGTTCTTACTGTTCTGAGGGAGGAGAGTATTGGGGATGATATTTCCTGTCTGAGCATTTGGGTGTTACTGTAAGCTTGCCTTCCACAGGGGTGTTGTGAGGGGCATGTCCAGGCAGCCAGAGTGCTTGGAGTGGCATTTCTGTAGTGACATGCTGGAGTCCTGAGCTGCACTGAAGTTGCGTTGAGCCACCATAACTGTGTTAGCATTGTCATGTGCAGAGAAGGGAAAAGGAAGGACAGTAATGTGATGGGCTGCATCAGCTGAGCAGTGCAAGGTTTCCTCACATTTGTGATGAATCATTTGATTGTCTGCATCTGGCATCTGATACTCTGGGCAGCTATTCAATGCTGGTGACTAGCTAATGAAAGATTTTGGCCATTGCAAGTTGGGACATGGGCTGATAGCCTCATTTTCAGGGCTGAGGGAGTCCCAAAGATGAAGACGTCAGCCCTAACTAGAAGTGTCAGCTGTCCTGCTCTGTGGCTGGCCAGCTAGATATATCCAGTCTGTGCTGAGAAAGGTTTATACCTTCCCTTGGACTATGGTGCTTACCAGGAGCCTTCAGAAGGTGAAACTGGATGGGGACACAAATGGTCCTGCTTGCCCACACCTGGCTGAGGTAGTTTTGCTTCCAGGAGCCCCTGTTTTTGTTGCTAGGAAGCCCTGGGAGCTTGCAGATCCCTTTTCTGCAGTGCTGGCTGACCTGTAAGTGTCAAGTGTCACCTCAACCTTGCTCTGTTCTTCATAGCTCAGATGCTGGAGAGATCCTTTAGCAGAGAAAGCACACTCCTTCTTGGCCAGCAACGTCCTTGTCACAGAATCGTAGACTGGTTTGGGTTGGAAAGGAACTTAAAAATCATCCAGTTCCACCCCCCTGCCATGGGCAAGGACACCTCCCACTAGACCAGGTTGCTCAAAGCCCCATCTAGCCTGGCCTTAAACTTTGGAGATGGGGCATTCACATCTCCTGGGCAACCTGTACCAGTGTCTCACCACCCTCACAGTAAAGAATTTCTTCCTGACATCTAAATCTCCCCCTTTTCAGTTTAAAACCATTACCCCTCATCCTATGGCTCCACTCCCTGATAAAGAGTCTGTCCCCAGCTTTCCTGTAGCCCCTTTAGGTACTGAAGGCCACTCCAGTGTCTCTCCCTGGAGTCCAGGTAAATTATGTCAATTTTAGTTCCTTTCTCCTCCAGTGCTGTAACCCCATTGTAGAAGGCCGCCAGATTTATCAGACACAACTTGCCCTTGGTGAAGCCATGTTGGCTGTCACTGATCACCTCCTTATTTTCCATGTGCCTTAGCAAAGATTTTAGGAGGATCTGCTCCATGATCTTGCTGGGCACACAGGTGAGACTGACCAGTGTGTGGTTCCCTGCATCTTCCTTATGTGTTTCCTTCCAGAAATGGCCCACATTTTCTCTACTTTTCCTTTTGTCACCAACATACCTATTGAAGCTTTTCTTGTTGATCTTGGTGTCCCTGGCTGGATTTAACTCTATCTGGGCTTCAGCTTGCCTAACCTGACCTCTGGCTGCTTGGACAATTTCTCTGTATTCCTCCCAGGCTACCTGTCCACCCTCCGTAGGCCTCCTTTTTGCTTTTGAGTGTGTGTAGGAGCAACTTGTTCATCCATGCAGGCCTCCTGGGTTTTTTTTGGTTTGGTTTTTTTTTTTTTTTTTCCCCGACTTCCTCTTCACTGGGATGCATCACTTCTGAGCTTGGAGGAGGTCAACAGCAGGAACACTTCTGCAGTACATAGATACCTCCCCAAATGAACTAGATGTATATTTTGTGTGCTTTGCCCTGCTCAGCATCTTGGTAGCCTGTGCTTTACTTTCTGCAGTTTGACGACATTTGCTGCAAGAGTGAATGGAAGGAAATAATCCCACCCCTCAGCCTACCAGCTGCGCTTTTGTCCTTAATTTCCTGTGGCTGGCAGAGCTTCCCCCACTGCTACTGATCAGGTAGTGACACAGCACTGTTTGGGGGATTTCTCCTCTGTTCTGCCCTAACAACATTTGGATTCTTGTGGTCTTAAACCTCCTTTCGTTGCTCTGCTGCTCTGTGAGTTACATTTTGCTGTCTCCCGTTGAACCTTTGGGTGCTGGTGGTTGTGGGAAACAGAACTGAGGTGTCACTTCTCTCTACAGGTGTGGTATCTGTCTGCTTTGAGGGAGACAGCGATGGCTACATTAACCTGGTGGCCTATCCCTACGTGGAGAGCGAGGCGTTGGAGCAGGATGATATGCCAGAGAGGGACCAGCCACGACGCAAGCACTCGCGTCGGAGCCTTCACAGATCAAGCAGCGGCACAGAGCACAAGGAGGAAAAGCCTGGCCTGGCCAGTGACAGCACTGAAAGGTAAGGAGGGCCCAGTGACAAGGTGATGAGCAGGAAATCTCTCATCCCCTTTCAGCTTTGGTGCTCCTTTTGCTCTGGACATTTTGCACTTCCATACAGTAGCCAGGCTGTCTTGCATGTGCTCGTCTAAGCACACTGTGGACTAACTAGTCCAGCAAACTGTGTCAGTTCTGCCATGTTCAGGGCAAACTCATCCATCTGAAGTGCTTCTGACACAGGATAACCCTTGGCAGTTTATTGGATGTGGAACCAAAGCCTGTGGAACAGTTTCAAACACTCTTCAGTCCACCTGGTTATTAACCCAGAGGACTTTTCCCAAAGGTACTTTGAATATGGGTTCCTACCTTCTCACACCAGCCAGAGCTCCCTGAGAAACAAGTGTTCCTGCTTACTCTTGTCGGTTGCAGTCCAACCTGGCAGAGATGTTAGACCAGATCTTTGAGTGTGGGTCCACAGTGAGGGTTATTAGTGAGAATTTGCTGTTAAGAAGGTGGTAGGAGAAGGAACAGGAGATGGCCATGTGCAAGGGGAGGACATGGCAGTTGTAAGTACCTGGAGAAGGCATGGATTCTAACAGGCAACTTTGTTGTGTCCTTATTGCAGCAGCATCCAGGAAACGAAGAGTCCCAGGGTGGATTTGCACATCCATTCAGATGTTCCATTTCAGATGTTGGATGGGAACAGTGGTCTGAGCTCTGAAAAGATCAGCTACAACCCCTGGAGCCTGCGCTGTCACAAGCAGCAGCTGAGCCGCATGCGGTCAGAGTCCAAGGACCGAAAACTCTACAGTATCCTTTGGGAAGCAGAGTCTGCCCTGGCCTTCGTGTTTGTGCCCAAGGTGATTTAACTTCCTTTGGCTTTCCCATCGTTCACACAAGAAAAACTGTATTATATGTTTCTTTTTACTGTTCCTTCCTGCTTTCCATGCAGTGACACTAATGTCTGACACTGAAGCTCAGAGAAGCCACGTGTCTGACTAGATCCCGTGTTTTCTTTCTTCTCTGGTCCTTTGTTGACTTGTGTTTTGAACTGTAGTTTCTCACGTCAGGCTTTGCCCGGCAGCAGATGCAGGTCTGCCCCGATCAGTAATCCCTTGGGAGGGAGCTGTGTTTGTCCTTGTCACCTTTCTTGAGTCTCTTCAAGTTCTGCTGTGTCCTTCTGGAGACCATGACCAGAACTGCGCACAACAGGGAAGATGCAGGTGAACCAGAGGTTTCCACTGGTGTTCAATGCTGTTTTCTCTCCTCCCTCGTAATCCCTAACACGCTCTCTTGTTCCAAATGCTGTTCCGTTACCCCCAGATCCCGTTCCTGACTGGTAATGGCTCTCTCAAAACACATTGCTTTATGCATTAAGAATCATTTTCTCCTTATGTTTATCGTCTTGGGTGTAAACTTTAGTGAATTTTGCTAGCCCATTTAATGGTTGATTGCAAAAATAGGTAACTGTTTTTGCAATCTTGAGTAACTTGGTGCTTTGAGTGAATTTGTCATCTCACTCTTCACTCACTTTTCTGGATCACTTGTGCAGCAGATCCACGCTCTTCAACACAGAGACCCTGCTGGCGACTGGCTGTGGGACCAGCCAGGCTGGTTTGTAGTTCTCTAGTTCTCCGCACATCACAGAATCACATGGGGTTGGAAGGGACCTCTGGAGATCATCTAGTCCAACCCCCTGCCAGAGCAGGTCCACCCGGAGCAGGTTGCACAGGAATGTCGTCCAGGACGATTTTGAACATCTCCAGAGATGGGGACTCTACCACCTCTCTGGGCAGCCTCTTCCAGGGCTCTGCCAGCCTCAAAGTGAAGAAGTTCCTCCTCGTGTTTAGATGGAACTTCTTACGTTCAACTTCGTGCCCATAAGAAGTTGCTGAAATCAGTGTTGCTGTAGCCCCTATTCAGTCCCTTGGTACTGAGGTGGTGTTAAACGAGTTACTTACCTCTTATTTTCTGTTTGAGGTGGGATCTATTCTCTTGGCATTTCAGTTAGAGACTTCTCTGAACTCTTAAGGGAAGTTCTGGCTTGAGAATCCCTTAAGCTCTTCCCCAGTAAACAAAGAAGCAAAATACTAATCTTATTTTTCTTTTTAGGGGGCCTCTTCACACCCCCATCCCACCCTCCTCCCCTGTAGCCCCTTTTGTACTTTGTCTTCAGACTCTCCGGGCAGCCTGACTGGCTTCTTCATGTGGTTGAAGATAGATTGGTTACTTTCTGTGCCTTCACAAATGACTGCTCGTGCTTTTGTCTTGAGCTTGCCCGCTTTTGGGCTGGTTTTGTTTCACCTGCTGGAGCTTGATTCTGTTTTCCGCACATAGAAACAAACTTACTTTTAATAGCTGTATTCTTCACCCTTTTAACTGTGTGGGCTTCCTTTTCCTATTCTCAAACCTGTGCTTTGAGCCTCCAGCTTTTATTTTTAAATAGCCTGCATCACTTGCGGAGGGGTAATTCTTTTTGGCTGGCCTTTTTAATCACGCTTCCTTATTTTTATCAAGTTCCTCTTTCAAAATCAACCATAGTTGATGATAGATATTTTTTTTTTTTCCTAAACGTTGAACTTCCTCGCAGGTTTGATCTGGCAGTTTTCTGGTTGCTGTTTCAGCATAACACGTTGAACTGTGCCCTGCAGGGGGTTCTTGGGGCAAACGTCAGGGTTGGTTTTTCTCCCCTTTGGGACCAGCTGCTGCACTGATGGTCTGGGGTTTGTTCCCAGCGCTGTGCCCTGATGGAGGCTTTGCCCTTTGTGCGTGGCGGTAATTGCAGGCTCCCGTAACTGTTCTGTTTCCTGCCTTTGTAGCCCCCCCTCGTTTCCCCCCCCCCCGCCTTGGGCAGTGTTGCTCTTCTGGGCAGGCCAACAGCAACAGCGCTGAGCCCTCAGTCTTCAGTCCATGGGGATTGTATTGTTTATCCATGTGGTTAAATTGCTAATTTTGATTAGACTTGAAGCTCTTCCTTAACGTATCAGCAATTCTTACTGGCAGACCCTCTCTTTCCTGACACAGCTCTGCTCTTCAGTTCCTCCTGCTGAGTTTCCAGTATGCCCACATGTCACCTCCTTGCTTACTGGTGGCCATTCCCATTTCCAGGCCGATTTCTTCTACCAAGTGTCAAAGCCCGGGTGCCCCTGTTGGGATTTTGTCCTTTTCTTCACTTTCCCAAACAGTTTGTTCTGTCTGTCCTTTGTGTTCCTATTTGTTTGTTGCCCAACCCTATCTCATGCTGGCCCAAGTCCCTGTCTGGTGGCCCTGGGGAGGGGTGTCTCTGACAGGTGAGCTCTCCTTGACGCATCTCCCAGAGTTCCTTTTGCTGGAGAACGTGGTGCATCACTTCAAGCTTCCCTGCGTACTTGATCTGAAGATGGGGACCAGACAGCACGGAGATGATGCGTCTGAGGAGAAGGCTGCTCGGCAGATGAAGAAGTGTGAACAGAGCACTTCGGCCACCTTGGGTGTGCGCGTGTGTGGGATGCAGGTAGGGATCCCCAAGGCTGTGGGTGCTGCACGTTCCCTTTCGCAGCCCCATTAGACCTCCCAGTTAGTGTCTTCTGCTGAGCACTGGGTTACGGAGTCTTCCACTTCAGGTAGGTACCTCAGTGTTCACGGTATATGCTTTTTCTTTTCATTTCTAATCCTGGAACAAAGGAACCTGCTTCTTCTGAGATTAGCCTGCTTTATCCAAAGCTGGTTTGCTCACAGACAATTAGGGGATGTGTACTGGGCATTAAGAAGTTGCTCTTCTCGTGAGGCCGGGCCCTGTGCACAAGGATCTGCGGCTGGTGCTGTTGTGCAACAGTCGTGCCTTTCCTCACCGGCGGGAGGATTTTGTAACCCAGAGTCTTCCCACAGACTCTGAAGCAATGAGGGCCCTTCATTAATCACATGCCACATAATAACGGCAATACGTGCCAGCAGCTCCCTCTGCCAGAGCATTGTCCGACTTGCTCTAAGACGTGACTTTTTAAGCCTCGGGGCCTGTTGTGTCACGCTTTTTATGGAGGCTTGGACTGACGAGCTGCCCTTTGGGTGTCCTGGGAGAGAACCGGTGCTTGGGTGCCCTGGCTGTGCCTGTGGGATGCTCCCATGAGCTGCTTAGGGATTCAGGGAGCAGGCAGAGCTGTTTCCTGCTCCCTCTTGGGCATGGTGGGCACAGAACCGGTTCCCTCTGCCCTGCTGGTCCAGGACAGCTCAGGGCTGTCTGCGTGGCCTTCGCCTGGTGCTCCCGCTTGACGTGGGTTTCCTTTGGCTTTCTAGGTCTATCAGCTGGACACGGGGCATTACTTATGCAGGAATAAATACTATGGACGCGGTCTTTCCATCGAGGGCTTCCGCAACGCCCTCTACCAGTATCTCCACAACGGCATCGAGCTGCGCAAGGACCTCTTTGAGCCTATCCTCGCCAAACTGCGAAGCCTGAAGGCGGTTTTGGAGAGACAGGCCTCCTACCGCTTCTACTCCAGCTCCCTCCTCATCATTTACGATGGGAAGGACAGCAGGGCGGGGACGTTTGTGGAGCGCCGGCCGGAGACGCGCCTCAAGCGGGTCGACAGCTCTCTGCCGGAGAGCCTTCAGGACGGCGGCGGCACCGAGCCCGGCTCCTCGGCCCAGCCCAAGGTGGACGTGCGTATGATTGACTTTGCGCACAGCACCTTCAAAGGCTTTCGCGACGACCCCACCGTGCACGACGGACCCGACATGGGTTACGTGTTCGGGCTGGAAAGCCTCATCAACATCATGGAACAGATGCGTGAGGAAAACCAGTAGCCCCAGGCTACAGCCTCTTATTCTCGTCCTGGTGGCAGGAGCAGACAAGACCACCTACTACCACAGGAAAAAAAGCAGACAACTTTGGTTTTAAACAATTGTATTGCTCCATTGTTTTTAAATGTACTTGGATAGAAGAGCTGAGGGGAGGCAGGATGGAAGAGCTCCTCGTGCCGACCAGATGGTTCTGACCGCACTAGCTCTGCCTGCTGGAGGAGGCTCTGTAGATGCCCGCTGGGTGTTGGGTGTCCCGGTTCTTCGCTCGTCACGTGTGCGTTCTGGAGGGAGGACCTGGACGTAGGGAAGAGGAGGAAGCAGGAGAGCATGGGGGCTCTTTGGGGGGAGTGGAGCTGTGGCATGAGTAGCTTCCACCTTCAGGAGCCCCTGGGAGAGCCTTCCCTTTGAAATTCTCCTGAGTTATTTGGAAAGGGCGCTCGACTACCAGTCGGCAGCCTCGGTGGGGCTGATGGTGAGCAGCGCGGGTGCTGGTCTTGGCGTTCGGTGGCACTGGCTCTGCCCTGGGCTTTGCTGATGGGGCTCAGCTTTTGATGCTGCCTTGTGGGTTTTTTTTGTTTTGTTTTGTTTTTTGTTTTTTTTTCTGTTTGGGCACTGTGAATAATCAACCCAAACAGGGAAATAAAAATGACCAAATGCAACCCCCGGCAGAGCCGCAGCCCCGAGGGAAGGCCATGCACCTGGAGCTGTGCTCGAGCCCGGGGTGGCACGGGCAGGGTTGCGTAGGGGCAGGAAGGGGGCTCTGCAGGAGTAACTCTGCCCTGGACCACTGACCAAGCAAGAACTCAGCTCGTGGGCTAGCAATAGTATCTGTAGCAGTTAACGTGGCCCCAGCTGTGCAGCAGGGCCTTTCGGACCATTTCAACCCTTCCCCTCGTGTAATGTTGGTCCCACAGGTTGCACGCAAGTGTGTCACTCCAGCATGAGGCTGCTCTTGTCCCCCAGTGGGGCTTCTGCCCCACAGCCCCTGTTCTCCTGGCAGGTCCCTGCATGGGGATGGTGGAAGGGGAGGCTGAGAGTTAGGGCTGACTCCCCTTTGCCTCCTTGGGGGTCTCCATGGGGGCAGGTGAGGACCTGGCTGAGGGGTGAGTGCCACCACCAGACTGTTTGGCTGTGCTTCACAGGGTCAAGTCCTTCCCCAAATAAATGGAAGAGCCAGCTGGGCTCCCTCCTGGAGCCAGTGCTTTACCCGTGGCTTCCCTTGATGAGGGCATTAATGTTTGATACCGTGGCCTGGTGGTACCAAACCGTACCCCCCACTCCCCCCACCCCTCGCATCACCCCCTCACCCCATGTTTCTGTGCTGGGACCCCTGGTTCCTCCGTCCCCAGTGTCACTGACTCGTTCCATGGCGTTACCATTACCCCAGCTGCCTGAGAAACTCTGCCTGGGTACCTGCGAGGCCAGGGTTGGGTTGTTTGGTTCTGTTCTGGTTTGTTTTTGTTTTTTTTTTACTTCAGGAAAGCTTTTTTGGGGAATACTCTCCCTGCATGTAGCATGTGTGCACAGTCTGCTTGGAAAGTGTTGGTGCTCGGCTGGTGGCCGTAGCTGCCCCAGCGGGCCCAGGTGGGGAAAGGGGCAGGGGGAAGAGCTGGCTTTGTCCTACACCGTACCTCTCTGCCTGTCCCCAGGCTTGCCCGGGTCATCGCTCTCTGGACAAGGACCTTCCTTCAGCAGCTCTCTCCCCTGCCCTGGGTTACTGCTCCCTCGCCTCTGCCCCCCAGGCGGGGCTCGGGGGGGGTTTCAGGGAACAGGTTTGCAGGAGGGATGGAGCTGGGGGAGCAGCGGGTGCCCCCCAGGTCCCCGAAACAGCCGCGTTACCCTCCCTGGCCCAGCCCACCTTGTGCATGGCCCCAGCGGGCAGGGCCCAGGGCCGTTCCTCCCGGGGACACCCCGGCTGTTCCCCACCTCCCTGGGCCGGGGGCGATGGAGGAGGGCGGCTGCTCCCTCAGAGCCCTGAGCCCCTTCCCTTTGGACCACCGCCGTGGGACTCCACAGCTTGTACATAGCCTTGCCCCCCGTTTGTTTTTACATGAATAATCACCTTGTTTGTGCTTCACAGAGAACCAAAAACCACCATTAAAGGATCCGTTTTTGTCCGTGGTGTGCCGTGCCTGCCTGTTGCCGGGGGTCGGGGTGGGGGGCTCGGGCAGGACCCCTCTGCAGGCGGCTTAAACGTCTCTTCTCATCGGGGGTCGCCCCCGTCCTTGCCCCGGGGGAGGGGACAGAAGCAGCTCCCGGGGTGGGAGCCCAGCGGGACCGCGACCCCTCTGCCCCCGCGGCGCGGTGGGTGCCCGCTCCGCTGCTGATCCCCGCTTGCTTTTCGGGTGGCGGGAGGCACTAGGACCCGGGGCGGGCACTTGGAGGGTCGGGCCGCCGTGGAGCCTGTGGAGGGCGCTAGGACCCGGGGAGGGCGGCGGAACTCGTGGCGGTCGCTAGGACCCGGGGAGGGCGGCAGCACCCATAGTGGGCGCTAGGACCTGGGGCGGTCAGAGGACGCATGGTGGCCACTAGGGCTCGGGGCGTGCGCTAGGATCCATGGTGGGCACTAGGACCCGGGGCGGTCGGCATGACCCGGGGCGGGCACTAGGATCCATGGTGGGCACTAGGACCCGGGGCGGGCGGAGGACGCATGACGGGCACTAGGACCCGGGGCGATCGGCGTCGCCATGGTGGGCACTAGGACCCGGGGCGGGCTGGGGGCGTGGCGTTGGGGCGGTGACGCGGAAGTGGCGCGCGGCGGGCGCTGACGTGTCGGCGCGGGCGCGGGGGGATGCGGGCGCTGATCCTGGTGGGCGGCTTCGGGACGCGGCTGCGGCCGCTGACCCTGAGCCGGCCCAAGCCGCTGGTGGAGTTCTGCAACAAGGCGCTGCTGCTGCACCAGCTGGAGGCCCTGCGGCAGGTGATGGGACGGGACGGGACGGGGGTGGCGGGAGGGGAGCGGGGGGGCGGGTGTGTGGGTGGGTGTGCGGGGGTCTCCCCGCCGCCCGCTGACCCGCGCTCCCGCAGGCCGGCGTCAGCCATGTGGTGCTGGCGGTGAGCTATATGTCGGAGGCGCTGGGAGCCGCCATGCGGGAGCAGGAGCAGAGGGTAAGGGTCGTCCGTCCGTGTGTCCCGTGTCCCACCCCCCACCACCGTGTCCTCCACCCCCTTAACGCGTCCCGCACCCGCCGCTAACTCTGTGCCCGCAGCTCGGCATCCGCATCTCCCTGTCCCACGAGAAGGAGCCGCTGGGCACGGGTAGGGTGCGGGGACTGCAGGGTGGGCTGCGGGGGGGCACTGGGATGGATGGGTAGGGCTGGGGATACTGGGAGAGGGGGAACCGTGGGCAACAGAGTGGGTATGGGTGGATAGAGCTGAGGATACTGGGGGACACTGGGAGGGGGACACCATGGGCAGCAGGGTGGGTATGGAGGGGTAGGACTGGGGACACTGGGAGGGGGGCACCGTGGGCAGCAGGGTGGGTATGGAGGGGTAGGTCTGGGGATACTGNTAGGGCTGGGGATACGGGGAGGGGGACACCATGGGCAGCAGAATGGTTATGGATGAATAGGGCTGGGGATACTGGGAACACCGGGGACACTGGGAGGAGGACACCATGGACAGTGGGGTGGGTATGGAGGGGTAGGACTGGGGGGATACGGGGGACACTGGGAGGGGGACACCGTGGGCAACAGAGTGGTTATGGATGGATAGGGCTGGGGATACTGGGAACATTGGGAGGGGGACACCATGGGCAGCAGAATGGTTACGGATGAATAGGGCTGGGGATACTGGGAACACTGGGGACACTGGGAGGAGGACACCATGGACAGTGGGGTGGATATGGATGGGTAGGACTGGGGACACTGGGAGGGGGACACCATGGGTAGCAGGGTGGGTATGGATGGGTAGGACTGGGGACACTGGGGATACTGGGAGGGGGACACCATGGGCAGCAGAGTGGGTATGGATGGATAGGGCTGGGGATACTGGGGGCACTGGGAGGGGGACACCATGGGTAGCAGGGTGGGTATGGAGGGGTAGGACTGGGGGATATGGGGGACACCGTGGGCAGCGGGAGGGGTATGCCAGGATGGACATGGGCAGGATTAGTGACCAGGGACATCAGGAGAGGCACAGAAAGGACCAGGGACAGTAGGGCTGGGTGAGGATCAGGGACTGGGGGCTTGGGAGGGCCGGTGGGGAGCAGGGACACTGGGACGGGTACAGGTGGGACCTGGAGGACCTGGGCACTGGGTTCACCTTGTCCCTGCGGCGTCACTCACGGCCGGGCAGCGGGGCCGCTGGCGCTGGCGCGGGACCTGCTGGCCGAGGACGGGGAGCCCTTCTTTGTCCTCAACAGCGACGTGATCTGCGAGTTCCCCTTCGCGGCGCTGGCCCATTTCCACCGGCAGCACGGCGGCGAGGGCTCGCTGGTGGTCACCCGCGTGGAGGAGCCGGCCAAGTACGGCGTGGTGGTGAGCGAGGCCGACACCGGCCGCATCTGCCGCTTCGTGGAGAAGCCGCGCGTCTTCGTGTCCAACAAGATCAACGCCGGGCTCTACATCTTCAGCCCCGGCATCCTGCAACGCATCCAGGTAGGGACTGGGGTGTTGGGCTGGGCCAGGATGGGGCGGGGGGGCGCCGAGCCCCCACTCAGCTCTGAGTCCTGTCCCCACAGCTGCGTCCCACCTCCATCGAGAAGGAGATCTTCCCGGCCATGGCACAGGAGGGGCAGCTCTACGCCATGGAGCTGCAGGGTAAGGCCCCACGTGTGGCAGCGTGGCGTGGGGGGGTCTTGCCTGCACTGCCGCCCCCGCGCTGGGGGCTGTCACCGCAGCTCTGTCCCCGCAGGCTTCTGGATGGACATCGGGCAGCCAAAGGACTTCCTCACGGGCATGTGCATGTACCTGCAGGCGCTGAGGGCTCAGCACCCCGAGAAGCTGCACTCGGGGCCCGGTGTCGTAGGGAACGTGCTGGTGGTAAGTGCCAGCCCCCAGCACATCGCTCACGGGCTCTCCCCATCTCCCCACCGCTGCCCTCGCTGCTGTCCTTGAGCTGTGCCCTCCTGTCCCCACGCTGGCCGAGCGGGGCAGATCGTGCCGAGAGCTCTGCCTGCCCTCCCGGCCCCGACGCAGCCCCTCTTCCTTCCAGGACCCCAGCGCCAAGATCGGGGCAAACTGCGTCATCGGCCCCAACGTGACGATCGGGGCCGGGGTGGTGGTGGAGGACGGGGTGCGCATCAAACGCTGCACCGTGCTGAAGGGGGCCCGCATCCGCTCCCACTCCTGGCTGGAATCCTGCATCGTGGGCTGGAGCTGCTCCGTGGGGCAGTGGGTGAGGATGTGGGTGCCCCCGCCGTGGGGGAGATCAGGGCTCAGCCCTTGCCCTCCTGCCTCCCCTGGATGCGCGGGGGCTGCGGGCAGGAGGGTGGCACTGAGCCCTTGAGCCGGGGCGGGCGTGACGGGGGGTCTCTGTGGGGCAGGTTCGCATGGAGAACGTGACCGTGCTGGGCGAGGATGTCATCGTCAACGACGAGCTCTACCTCAACGGGGCCAACGTGCTGCCGCACAAGTCCATCGCCGAGTCCGTGCCAGAGCCCCGCATCATCATGTAGTGGCCCCCGGTGGGCCCTGCACTCCCGGCTCTGCTTTCATTAAATATTTATATTTCCCTCTGTCGCTGAGTGTCACCCGAGCGTGGCCCCAGGGCTGGGTTGCTCGCCGGGGCCAGCCTGGCACCCCTTCCCCGCGTCTCAGGGCACCACGTAAGGAAGAATAATTTAATGCTGCATTTCATGAAGTCAGCCCCCAGCCAGGGGCAAGTTAACAGCCCGAACGCCCACCCCAGCCCCCCCCCAACCCGGCCCTGGCCCCGGGGCTGCTGTGCGTCCCCCCCCCAGCAGAGCCCAGGCTTTGGGCTCCCCTCCCTGAGAACGGCCCATGGGGCAGAGGGGCTGCTGTGGCCCAGGTGCTGGGCAAGGGGGTCGCTGGCCCCCAGAGCCTGGCATCGGGCCTTCCCCCCCCGGCCCCTGCAGCCCCCTGCCCCACGCTGCGGCTCCATGCTGGGTCCTGGCCCTGTGTGTGGGGCAGGGGGGGTGTCCCTGCTCAGCTGGGGGAGCCCATGGTAAGGGCTGGGTGCTACGAGCTGGGTGGCTTGGTGAAGTCATCCACCCCCGTGATGGTGGCCTTGCAGAAGAAGCAGTCCTTGTTGTTCATCAGGTGCTGGTTGATGCAGGCTCTGGGACAGAGGAGGAAAGAGCGTGAGCTCCCACCCCAGCACAGTTTTGGGGGGGGGTAGGGGGGCCTGGGGGCTGGTAGTGACCCCAGTGGGGACCACACACACGGGGTACTCACTTGCACGACTTGTGGGAGCAGGGTCTGAAGATGGCGGAGATGGGGTGTGCGTAGCAGATGGGGCACAGGTCTTCCTCGCTGGTGGGCTGGGGGAGGGAAGGTGGGGGGGGGTCACCAGGGGGTTAGTGGTGGCAGCAAAAGCCCCCGTGTCCCAGGGCAGGTGTGCTGGGAGCCGGGGCTGCCGCTGAGCGTGGGGACCGTGCATGGGGGGGACTCACCAGTGTGGTGGCAGCTGCCTGCTTGGACTCCTCGCTCAGGTGGCTCAGCATCTTGTCCACCTTCGCCAGCTCCTCAGCGCTGATGTACTCTGTGTCTGGGGGGACAAAATGGGGGTGAATGTGACACCCTCCCCCCACGCTGCCCCGAGGCTGTTGGGGGACGCATGGCGGGGGGCTGCGGCTGTCTTCAGGGACCAGCCAGGACGGGGACCCTGCTGCTGGGGACAGAGATCTCCATGCTGGGGACAGCAAGCTGGACATGGGGCACTGCGAGAGGGTAGAACTGCTGCCAAAAGTGGGCACTGGACACAGCCCCATCCCAAGTGCCACCGCTGGGGGGGCCATGGGGGAGCCACGGACCCCTGTCCCCAGGACTTAGGGGGCTGGGACATGTCACGGAGGACACAGATGCTGCCAGCCCTGTTCCCACCCACCCCACCCCCCCCATGCCAACTGTGGCTGAGGGCTGCTGGCGAGCAGAGCCCAGCTCCTGGCGTGGAGCCGACACTTACAGGTGTGCAGGGAGAAGTGGCGCTTGTCGGTGGCCGGGGCAGCAGCCGCCAGGGCCAAGGGCTCGGCGTGGCCCAGCAGGTACTGGATGGAGCGCAGCTGGAAGCAGGGGTCCGCCAGCAGCACCGCCGTGGCACGCTCAGCCCTGCAAAGGGAGACAGTCAGGCCTCTGTGTGTGTGTGTGTGTGTGTGTGTCCCACCAAACATCACCCCACCCCCAGAGCTGGCTGGGCCTCCCTGGGCATGACGGGTCGCAGGGACACCAGGTCCCCCAGCCACCGCGCAGTTGGGTGGTGGCACCACCCTGCAGACTGCAGGGACACCGTGCCTGGCATGGAGTGTGGTGGTGTGGGGCCAGGCCCGGCCCCGCCTCGCCCCCCCCCCCCAAGGTGACCCGGGGTGGCCACAACCTTCTAGAATCCCCCTCAGCTCCTGTGCCCCATGGGGACGAGCCCAGGGCGCAGCCGGGCACACACAGCGCCCAACCCGGTGGCCTTACGTTCCTGGCAGAACCGAGTGGTGCTCAACTGCAACCAAAGGGCACCTGCCCCCCTCCTCCTCTTCTTCTTCCTCCTCCTCCTCCCCACCCCGTCTCGGAGGCTCTGGGGATCGATACGATGCATTAGCACTTGCTGAGGCTGCAGCGGTGCCCGGCTGAGCCTGGGGAGCTGCAGGGTGGCTGGAGCAGCCAGCACCCCCCTGGCACAGCATGGGTAAAAGGAGAGGTGCCACGCAGCAGCCTCCTGCTGGGGGCTCTGGCACCCCTACACGGTGAGGTGCCCCCCCACCCCAAGCAAGCAGGTGCCCCCACAAGGCAGAAGGAAGAGGTTGTGGGTCTCCCCACCTTCAAGCATCAGCAGGGACGGTCAGGACAGATGAAGGGCACCTTAATGGGTGTCTCCATCAGCCACCAGTGCCGTGGCTTCTGCCCACAGCCCTTGGCAAGGAGCAGAGGTGGTTCTGTGGCCACCACCGGGCAAGCCCTTTGGCGCAGACTGAGCCGGGGCCGGGGTGCAGGGGGTTAACAGCCCCTCAGTGCGCAGCAGCCACAGCCGCCAAATTAGCTTTTTGCTGCCCTAATGGAAACCAATTCCCCAGCCCGGCTTTCTGCTTCCCACCAACACCGGGTAATGACATTCCTGCGTGTCCTTCATCCTGTGGCCACCTCCCACCTCTGCCGTGGGGACTCCCCACTGGGGGCTCACCCCACGGCCAGGGGTCCTGGGGGGGGTGTGTGTGTGTGTCCCTATTAGCTTGTTCAGGGGGTGGTGGGGACAAGAGCAGGAGGAAGGACCACGACTGGGTGCTAAGCAGTGGGGAGGAGGGGCGGGGGGATGAGTGCCATCCCCGCTGCCAGCCTGGGTGCAGGATGGGACAGGAGGGGCTCCCGGAGGTGACAGCGGGGTGGGTCTACTCCAGCACCCTCCCCGGGGGTGGGTGGTGGGGTGACAGCCGGGGGGGTGACAACCGGTGGGGTGACAGCCGGTGGGGTGAAGTTGGCTCTCCCACCGGGAGGGACGGTGGCCGTGCCCCAGCGAGGCGGGAGGGTGGGCGAAGTGGTCCTTAGCCCCCACCCCACCACCACCACCACCGGGGACGAGCGACGGGGGGCCGGTACCGGCTGCGCATCGCCCTGCCCACCGGCGGGACGGGCCACGGGGCCACCGCCGTGGCCACCACTCCCCGCGCCGGGACCAATGGGATCCCGTCCGCCCCCTTCTCCCCCCCCTCCCCAACACACCCCCCAGAGCCTAAATAGGGGCCGGAGCGGGACGGCGCCCCCGCAACCAGCCCGGCTCCCCGGGAGATGCGGACCGGGAGGCAGCCGCCCACCGGAGGGGGCTCAACCGGCGACCGGAGCCCGGGGATGCGCCGCGGCGGAACGGAGCCCTGAGAAAACTTCTCGCCCCGGGGAGAAGCGGCTCCGGGAGGCAGCCGCCCAGCCCCAAACGCCGGAGCCCCTCAGCCCCGCCGATGCCGGACACCGGCCCCCAGCCGCCCCCGGGTAGCCCCCGGCCGGCCGGAGCACAGGTAGGCGGCAGCACCGGGCAGGGCGATGCCCCCCGTTAACTCTTTTCAAGCCCCTCGGCTGGAACCGGGATCCTCCTTTGCGGGGTGCAAAGGGGCGTCTGCGGATGCTCGGTAGAGCCCCCCCACCCGAGAGAGCACAGCGGGGAGAGCGGGGAGGACCACGGCACGTTTTCTCCGCCGGGCTGCACAGAGGCTCCTGCCGGGCACCATGTCCCCGTGGGCACCCCCAGACCCGCTGCGGGGACGGGCGGTGGCGAAGCTGCTGCTGCTGCTGCTGCTCCAGCTGTGTGACCACGGCCGGGCTCCCCGCGCCTCCCCCGTGCCCCACAGCTGCCCCCCAGCCTGCATCTGCACCTCCGACCTGCTGAGCTGCAGCCGGCAGACGCTGCAGCGCGTGCCCCGGGCGCTGCCACCCACCGCCACCACGCTGGACCTCAGCCACAACGCCCTCACCCAGCTCCACGACCGCTGGCTGGCCGCCCTCCCGCACCTCGAGGCCCTCCACATCAGCCACAACCAGATAAAGGACCTTTCTCCCCAGGCTTTCCACAATGCCTCCTACCTGCGGCACCTGGACATGTCCTCCAACCACCTGCACGCCGTGGAGACGCACTACTTCAACGCGCTGGTGAGCCTGGAGGAGCTGCTGCTCTACAACAACCGCATTACGCGGGTGGACGAAAACGCCTTCGCCAAGCTGAGCGGCCTGAGGAAAGTCTACCTGAGCTGGAACAACCTGACCACCTTCCCCTTCCGCTCAGTCCAGGGGCTGGGCAACTACAGCCTCCGCACGCTGGACCTCTCCTCCAACAGCCTGAGCAGCATCCCCGTGGAAGAGCTGGCGGCTCTGCCGGAAAACATCAGGAACGGCTTGTACCTGCACAACAACCCCATCAGGTGCAGCTGCCAGCTCTACCTGATGCTCCAGCGCTGGAAGCAGCGAGGTTTCAGCTCGGTGAAGGACTTCTTCGAGGAACACACCTGCAAGGTGTCCGACAACGTGCCCCGGTCCTTGATCAAGTTCCTCAAATACAGCCAAATGTTTGAGAACTGCTCGGCGGGCCCCGAAGACGTTCACCCCGTGCCCTTCCCCGTGATGGTGGGCCAGACCCTCCTGCTCGCCTGCAACACCAGCCGGCCGGCCATGGCCACCACCTACATGTGGATCTCCCCTCACCACGAGCCCATCAAACACCCAGGGAACAGCAACCGCTCCTTGGAGGTCTACCGCAACGGCAGCCTGAAGATTGCGGTGGCCAGGCCCTGGCACTCGGGGGTCTACGTGGGCTTGGCCATCAACAGCCCCCACAATTTCAGCAGGCTGTGCGAAATCAACGTGACGGTCCACTTCCCCAAGCCGGAGGGGGAGACCTTCAGCACGGGCCTCACGACCCTGCTGGGGTGCATCGTGAGCCTGGTGCTCGTCATCATCTACTTGTACCTCACGCCCTGCCGCTGCCTGAGCTGCTGCAAGAAGCCGGCTCCTCTCAGCCCCCCGCAGGAGTGCAGCGCCCAGTCCTCCATCCTCAGCACCACTCCCCCCGCCACCGACGGGCCAAACCGCAAGGTCAGCGCCAACAAGCACGTGGTCTTCCTCGAGCCCGTCAGGGAGACGCAGAACGGCAAGATCCGCCTGGCCCTCGGCGAGGACTTCCCCGACGCCAAGCACCCCAAGGTCCTGCAGCTCAAGTCGGACTCGGAGTCCATCAGCTCTGTCTTTTCGGACACCCCCATCGTGTCGTAGCGGGGCAGAGCTGGGAGGAGTGCCGGGGTCTCCCGAGAGCTGTTCTCCTCCATCGCTGCTAGAAGCAGGATTATTTGGCACCCCGAATTCTTGGCTTGGGTGATGGGCATCACCCACAACCGCTTCAGCCATGAGCTCCTGGTGGGGTTTGGGCTTGGGGGCACATCAGTGCCTGGCAAGAGCTCCTTGCATCAACCGCTGCCAACAGCCACATTAGCACAAGGGTAACGCTGACAAACCCAGCACACCCGAGAAATCTCTGCTTCGTTTGGGCAAACTCCCTAATGGTGACACCGGGATGGTGGTCTGCCACGGCCTTGGGCACAGGAGACACAACCCGGCTGTCACCGCCACGGACACCCCCGGCCAAGGAATAGCTGTGACGAGCGGGGCAGTGTCCTCACTCATGCCAGGGGATGGCGGTGCCACTGTCCTCTCCCAGCCCGTGCCGGTCACCGTCACCGTGCCCTGGCTGGGAGCGGGGGGAGCGTGACCCTGTCACAAGCAGGGTACGTGCCACCTCTCCGAATGTGGCCATGCAGAAGGGACGGAGCTCAGAGCCTGACCAGCCACGCAGCCAAGCAAACGTCGACAAGCTTTTGCCTCTCGAGAAGCTGTAAATAGTCCGGGCAGGATTAGGTGATGCCATACAGCGCCCGGCCCGCATTGCTCAGCGCTCCCCGTGCCACCAAGGACGATGAGGGCTCAGATGCACCACCCTCCTTCGCTGCTTCTCCTTGAGGCGGACAAACGCGCTGCTAAAGCACAGCTATTTAGGCAGTAATCTAATAAGCCTATCGATAAATGTGAGTAATCCTCTCCTCTCTTGGGTCGTAATTCTCTAGTTACATTGGAATAAAAATGCCTATTTTTTTAAGCTCACGCTGGGCTGAGTGTCTCCTTGCCCTTGCAGGGCAGCAGCGCGCAGCCACCCTGCAAGCCACGGGCGCCGTGGTGGGTCTCTGGGGGGGTCTGAGGGAGCCCCGAATTCCCACTGACCCGGCACACACAGCCAGGCGACTGGCACCGGGCTCACAGCCTCTGTTCCTATCAAACAGTGTGAGGGTGGCCTTGGCAAGGGGGTTAAATGTGCCGAGACGGAGCTGATGGAGCTGGTGCCAGAAGAGAATCCAGTGGCTTGTCCCCAGGAGGGCAGGTCTGCGGTGATGGCTGGGAGCTGGGGAGGGAGCAGCATGGACAAGGGCATGTCCAGGTCCCAATAGGGATGAGGAGGATTTAGATGTGGGGAGAGGCACCTAGGGGAGACCTGGTTGGGGTCAGACTGGCCTGGTCTCTGGCTAAGTCCTGTCAACCTTTGCAGACAGAGGCCCCCAATCTCATGGACGCTTGGGCTGCTTCTCCCAGCACCCAGCCTTGCGTCGCGCCCAGCACAGGGAGCAGCTCTGCCCCCCATAACACCTGCCTGATCCTGCAGGGGGTGTCCCCCCCCCATCTGCCAGCCACCACTGCCCCCTCCACAGCTGGAGCGGGAGCAAGCAGCTTCCTGCAGCACAGGGGATGCTGGGGACACCCTACAGGCAGGAGCACAGCTCAAACACAACCCAAAAATGGGAACCAGGACCCTTTACAGACCTTTCCCACAGCCCCCCCCACAGCTGTACCCCAGTCCCAAGAGCTGCTGGCAGCCCTGTGACCGGTGGGAGGAGAAAGTCCCTGTGGCTTTGGGACAACACCCATCCTTCAAATATCTCAGCCAGCTTTTTTTCCCAGCAAAAAGTCAACCGTGCCCAAAACGCTTGTCAGACCCCCCTCCCCCGTCGGAGGAGGGGACAACGTTTGGGAGAGCAGTTACCCCGAGACCACCGCGGCCGCCCAGCGCCCTTCCTGACACCGACCTTGTGCGCCGCTCCATGCGAGACGTGCCCCGCTGCCACCTGCCCCGCGGCGGGCGAAGGCGACGGGATGCGGAGCGACAGGCCCCGCCGGCCTGCGCCCTCGCTCCCCGCACGCCCGCCGCTGCCGGCCCCGTCACCTCGCATTAGCACAGCGCTCCTGACGAGCCTGGGACGCCGCGCCGGGGTGCTGCCGGGGGTTGGCGAGGTGCTTCGGTGTGGGGTGGATAGATGAGGGGCACCCTGCCCCTCGAGGAGGGAGCTGAGGCGATGCCGTCCCCTGGCTCTGCACCCAGGCAGGGATCCCATGGGAAAGATGGTTTGAATTCACCCTGGGAATGTCCGGGAAAGAGAAGAGACCCAGGTCCGAATCCACCGAGGGCACTGCCCTGAGCGTGGCTCACGCCTGCCAAAACAGTGCCGAGCCTTTCCAAAAGGAAAGGTGTTGCTCTGGGCTTCAGCACCTGGAGTGGGTGTTACCCACCCGCAGCTCTTCTGTCACCATCCTTGTAGGTCTCCTCGCAAACCTTTCCCCTCCCTGGTGCCAACATCAGCTTCCCAGGCATTAGCGGTCCACCAAACCTGCATCCTCAGCTGAGGCTAATGACTGAAGCTCGGGGAAAGCTCAGGCCAACTGGAACGTAAGAAAAGCTCCCAAGGGCCTCTTTGGGGACACACCAGCCTGGAGAAGCCCAGGAGAGCTCTTCTTGGCTGGCTGCAATCCTCCTGGCCCTACAGGAAGGCTGAGCCCCACTATGCCGGGGAGATCACCTCTGAGGTTTGTATCAGTGCTGCCCCCAAGGGCTCCCCACTGCCTTACCCAGGGAAATCCTGCTGCTGCCTTTCACACCTTTCTGGTGCTCAGAAAGGTCCCCCGCACAACACTGCTGCTCCAACGAGCAAGGCAAGGCTGTTGGAACCGTTGAAGCAGTTCATTAAGGAGCTTGGAAGGCAAACCATCTCAACAAGGAAAAACACAGCCAGGAGCACCGCCTCCCCGACAGGCGGGAGTTGGGTAAGGTAATGGATGCTCCCCGAGGAATACACCCTCCTCTCTCGGCAGCCATCTCCACCATTACAGCCCCGGCGCGCTGCCAGACCGGCCTCTCGCTTCTTGAGTCCGCGGGGCAAAGCAATGGGTCAGCACAAAGCATGGCAGCACCGTCCCTCGCTTTGGGGACCAGCCTCCAACGCTGACTCCTGTCTCCTCCGGGGATGGACACACGACGCACATGGTTGGACCTGGATCTTTTCCTTACGATGCTCGTGGTTTTCCAAAAAGCTGGAAGCAGCGACGCCCGGTGCTTGCCAGCACGATGCCTGCTCCTGCCTCCCACCGTGTTCCTGACAGACCCCAGGGGCCAGGAGATTCCAGCTTTGGCACTCCCACTGCCCAGGACATAGCATTTGGAGCTGGCAGCTTGTAAAAACAGTAAGATGAGTAAGGCCAGACTCACTCTCCAAGTTTTTAGGGCAAGGAAGAAAGGACCCCTCTAGCCTGAGCGGTCCATGAAATGTCTACTCCTGCACCTCCTTCCACCATAGCTCAACTCATCAACATGTGTTGAAGGAGCTTCAGTGTTTACATGATCAGTAATTACACACGACTGCAGAGAACTACTACGTCTGGTGGGGACCAGCCAAGTCCCCAGGGTCCCAGCAGGGCTCGAGCACACAGGTGGGTGGTCAGGATGAGTTCATGAACCTGGAGACTGGGATCTTCTCTGACTTTTCCAGTGGAGGCAACCCCAAAACCATTGAGCGATTGAACAGAGTCTGCTTTGCCAGCCTTCCCCACGTGGCCTTGTGCCTGCTCACCTTCTCGCTCATCAACATGTTACTTCTGCCCAGAGAATCTCTCCATCTTCTCCCTCTGCCAGTCCATCCCTCTGCGCCCATCCGTACTGTGCGAAGGAGAAGAGTGCAGAGATCCAGCCAGAATTCCTCCAACATCACGTCAGCCCAGGGACACTCCTCCTGGCAGGTCCTGCTGGCTCATTCTCAGCATCCCACTGGGACAGCGTGGTTGTTTCTACTCCAGGATACCTATCCTGTGTTCTGCTGGCTGGTACCACCATGTTCCTGATGACCACAGTGCTCTTCCCTCTATCCTCTCCATCTGTTGGGCAAAAGTCCCTGGGAGATGCACTCTGAAGGCTGCTTTGGTCTTTCCTTGTACACTTGTGCTGCAGACAAGTTTGTTGGCTCTTTGCATGTGCCCTAACCCTCCAGACTCACATGGAGAGCATCAGCCATGGGCAGGGCTGGGGAACACACTCCCTGGCCTCATT
This sequence comes from Calidris pygmaea, assembly GCA_003697955.1. NCBI lineage: Eukaryota > Metazoa > Chordata > Aves > Charadriiformes > Scolopacidae > Calidris > Calidris pygmaea. The sequence continues at coordinate 53,327 of QJSC01027312.1, read as the reverse complement.
CACCCTGCCTTTGAGGAGATGGTATCCATGGGGCATGGGGGAAGACTGAGGAGCAGAGTGGCAGCTGAGCCCCAGCACAACATGGCTCATGTCCACTCTGGGATGGCCACTCGCTTTCCACAAAGCCTGTTTCAACCTGTGCTATGACCTATATATATATTAGGACCTATATAGCCCGGTTCCTAATTACAAGGTTCCCTCGCACACAGAGGACCAACAGACCCACCGTCGGGTCTCGCCCCTTCCCCTCGCACCCTCGCTCTCACCAGGATCCTTACACAAGCTCTGGCCAACGCCGCTCCATTAGCTCACTCCAAAGGAGGCTTGATAGAAAATCTGCTCAATTATTTAGCAGACAAAGGGGGGGATGATACCAGCTGAAGGCAGCCAGGGTCTCTGGCGCGGACCCAACGACTCAGCCCAGCTCCTGGCTCAGCCTGCCAGATCCTGCCTTCCCTCTGCTCCCCACAAAACCAAGGCTCGGTCATTAGGGCCTGGCAGGGAGGCAGCACGGGCATCCCTGTCTCCTTGGCCTCTGCCAGGTGCTGAGACTTCCCACCATGAAGGTGCTGCCCAGCTGCTGTCAGACCCAAGGGCTGGGAGTGGGCAGCACGGCTGGAAGCCCGAGCGGTCCCACAACGACAGCGCAGAGGACAAAATAGAATCATAGAATGGTTCAGGTTGGGAGGGACTTTAAAGATCATCTAGTTCCAACCCCCTGCCATCAGAGGGACACCTCCCGCCAGACCAGGTTGCCCAAAGCCCCATCCAGCCTGGCCTTGAACCCCTCCAGGGATGGGGCAGCCACAGCTTCTCTGGGCAACCTGGGCCAGTGTCTCACCACCCTCACAGTAAAGAATTTATTCCTAATATCTAATCTAAATCTCCCCTCTTTCTGGTTAAAACTTTTCCCCCTCGTCCTATGGCTCCCCTCCCTGATCAAGAGTCCCTCCCCATCTCTCCTGCAGCCCCTTTAGGTACTGGAAGGGGCTCTAAGGTCTCCCCGGAGCCTTCTACTCTCCAGGCTGAACAACCCCAACTCTCTCAGCCCATTCTTATAGGAGAGATGTTCCAGCCCTCTGAGCATCTTCTGGACTTGCTCCAACAGGTCCATGTCCTTCTTACGTTGGGGGCCCCAGAGCTGGATGCAGTACTCCAGGTGGAGTCTCACCGGAGTGGAGCAGAGGGGCAGAATCACCTCCCTTACCCTGCTGCCACGCTTCTTTTGATGCAGCCCAGGATGCAGTTAGCTTTTTGGGCTTTAAACCAAGAAGCTGTTGCCTGTTGGTGAGAGAGCCCAGCCCCAGCGCCAGGCTGCCCCACTCTTGCCTCCTGGAAAGCAAGCCCTTGAGGGACAGGCAGCTTCTCTGCTGGGAAACACAGGGCAACTGCCACGCTCCTGCCTGGGAACTACAAGACCCTCTGCTGAGGGACCCCACCTTAAGCTACCAGCTCCCCATCTGCGCCCTGCACTAATTCTCCTCTGCCCCTGTTGCAAAGTTCGTTACATCCAGCGAGGGAGCTGAGGCATGAAGTCCCCAGGCCCTGCTCTGCTTCAAGCCCTCTGCTCTCTAATGATGCCCTAGTTATCAGCATGAGGTCTTCCTTCCCACCCTCCAGCCTCCAGCAAGCATTTGGGAGTTGTGGTAAGTGACCCATGGAGGCTTTACAAAGATCAGTAGGCCTGGAAGAGGTGGGCACTGAAGCTTCGGTTCACCGCGAGCAGCACCAGCCCTCCTGCAGGACCCGACGGGAGATGTATTTCTTCTCTCTCAAAAGCACAGCCCGCTCCATCCAGGGACTAAGGCGTACGATGTATCAACTGTCTCATCACATCCCAGCCTGGGCAACGTTCCCTTTTCTGGTGCTTAATGGCTCTGTTTGATGCCAGGAGTCCGTAGCGAGAGGACTTGATGCCTGGCTGAGCGTCCTGTGCTGGGCAAGGAGCGGCCGAAGCATCTGACTGCATCCTGATAACCCAGCTGGATGAGTCGGCACAGCTCTGGCTGCTCTCCTTACTCCCACCCTTCCCCACTGGAACGTTTTGGCCCCATAAATGGGATCTCCCTCCTCCACCCCCAGATGAACCCATCCTCTCCATCCCAGGGCAAAGCTTGCAGCACCTTCCAACCAAGCACATTGTTGCTTGCTGGGTTAGAGGCAACCAGGAAAACCACAGCCAGGCCGTGAAGTCACCCGAGGTCCTGTCCCCTGTCCTCATCCGCTGAGGCAGAGCCTCCTCGCAGGGAACCAGTCAGGGTAACATCTAATGTCCCGGGCAATTCCCACAGAGAAGTTCCTACGTGCTAAGGTGGGTTGTATCATCTTCCTCTGTAGATGATTTCTGGTAACCTGGGAGTTGCCAAACGGGACCTGGAAGAGATTTCTACCTGCTTCCAAGTGCTGCCCAGGCAGAGCACTTCCAAGAAAGGAAAAAAGCCCATCTTGTTATTCTGCTCGCTGTACTGAGAGGAAGCGAAAAAGGAAAAAAGAAAGCTGTCTCCTTTTAAGTTAATATAAACTGGGTCTGCTCTGGAGACCCTGGTTACATATAGGATCCTTTAAATCTCTTCAGTTACCTCCTGCAGCAACACGACCCATGGAAATCATCTCCCATGGGAGTGTTCAGACTTGAGGAAGGCTTGAATTCTCCTTTTCCATTCCACAGACCATCCTCTTACTCATTTGCTCAGACGCTACCCATTGCCCTGCTCCAGGCCAATGTTGTTGACCTGTACCGTCTCCCTGTATTTTGGGTGACTGTGGGGAGGAGATCCCCACGGGGCTCTGCTCACCCCAGCTGCACCTCCCCATCTTCAGCACCCTGTGGCAATGGTGCCAAGAGACTTGCACACAGGATCAAACCAGGACTGAACCCTCGAGGAACGCAAAAGCAGCAGAAAAGCCTCTGCATTTCCTCTCCTATCTGCTGTTTTTCTCCATCCTGTCCCTGTTTGCTGGTTTTGAACGTGCCTGCACGGAGCAGAACCACTCCGAAAGCGGGGTACAACACTCACACCCTGGTCCTCAATTCAGAGCGTGGCAAAGAGGGTGGGTGGCTCGGTTTTCCCTTCCATGTGAGCTTCTCTGCCTGCGGCCACGCTGATCTCTACCATCAGGCTGCCCATCCCCTCTGCTCAGGTAGCGGTAGGGGGTCTCCAACCACCAGCCTTGGTTCTTTTGTCTTGATTGACCTAAATGCTCCTCTGCAATTTTGGTTTGCCTTTTATAGATCAGTGATGTATCAAACCTCAGATTTAGTGCAGGGCTTTGCAAAATCACATAGAAGCATTTCATTTTATAGACGTTTTTCCCTGGGCTTCCTCCTATTTCACCTTGTGCTGCTGCTGCTCAGCTTTTCTCCCACCACTCCCCCATTTTGTATTTATTTCTGCTTTCCAGTGCCCAGGAGATGACGACAAAGCCCTTGAAGATCAGTCAGAGACTTGCCACTTCCCAACCGCACACCACAGGATACAGCACCTCTGATTTGTGATCCCAGCGCTGCCCAAGGCATGGAGGATACTCTTGGCAGGCAGGGGACAGAGCTGCTTGGCAATGTCCAGTTCCCTAACCCAAGGCACAACTGGCTTTTCTGCTGAAGGAAACACAGACTGGAAGCTTTTTGTCTCCCCAGGACTCCCTGCAGGCTGGGAAGGATGCATTTCATCACACTACCATCTTCCCAGCGCTCTTCTGAGGGCCAGAAAAAGAGCTTTATCCCTTCCCCTCTGACTCTACAAGTGACCTGGTCTGGGACAGATGTTCAAGGGACAATGGAGCCAGGGAAGGACCTCTCGTCCTGCCTGGCATGCAGGAACTGCTTTATCACCTCCCCCCTTCCCTCCAGGAAGAAGCGTCTAGTTGTGGCGTCAAATTCATGACGTGTGCCCTTTCCACGGAGCAGGATTCTTGGGGCGAGCAAAACCCACCCCTGTTCACAGTCCAGAAAGACCACTGATCAGTGACCTTGTGCTGAGCTCTTGGCGCTGTCACACTTGGGGCTGTGAGGCTGGTGCAGCAGCCACGGGAGGCAGGATATAATTAGATATATTTGTGTACATCTTTGAGTCCTTGAGAGAAGAAGCTGAAAGACTGGCTGCAGGGCTGAACTGCTCGGCCAGATGGGGCTCTGCTCTCCGCAAAGCCAGAGACTATCATGTTCTCCAAATGCAAAAACAAGCAGGATTTGCAGCACGGACAGAAAATCCCCATCTCCTACAGCATCCTACAGGGCACGGCGGCCAGACACGACACCTACGAATGACACTGGGAGAGCGCAAAGGCAGGGCTGCAGAGGATATCAGCATGAGCCTGTTTTAAGGACTCAGTACAAGCAGGCACAGACACACATAAACCACCAAGTCAGTTCTGGCTTCGTCCAGCCACATCGTTCCCCCAGTGCTGGCTCTCTGAATAGCTGGTTACCGTAAAGACGAGAAAATTTGCTTCATCTGAAAATCAGCATCACAGGATTTGTCTCGGGTCTAGGCAGCCAGAGAGCTCGGCACACGTTGTGATGCCTCCCTGAGATGGGTCCAAAGTGGAGGAGCTTCACTGACCTCCCTTCCACCCATCGCTGGGTGCTGCAGCAATTTGCCTGCAGCACTTCGTCTGCGTCACCACAACAGCACAGATCTTTCACATGCAGCACTCACAACCTCCCACAGCAGCCGTCCTGTCACACACAGAGTGCCAGGTCCCATCCCGGGGAGGAAGGTACACATGTCCTGTTGGTACAGCACCTCTCATGAGCACAAGGGCTTTCCTACACCACGGGAAGGAGGTTTGCACCCAGCAGCAGTACTGTGATGCAGCTGCTGCAGGGGCATGCAGCTCCTTGGCTTCTGCCAGCTCCGTGCACGTCTGCCTTGCCTCCCCATGCACCCACATCGCTCCTGCAACACCTCCCATGGCACTGGCTACTGCAGCACCCAAAGCGGTGCCACCTGCAGTGACCCCGTGCTTCAGAAGTCAAAAGCCACTCACCCCTGAACGTCAGTGTCCACAAGCAGCCGGACCAGTATCCCTGTCACGGCCACAAGGATTGGGTAATGGTCCACGCTCTCCAGCCCTACGGAAGCAAAAGAGAAAGACAGAGTTGCTGCCACCACGGGACAGGCAGAGCAGGGCTGCACAGCTACTTCCAGACTTGGTGGCGGAGCAGTCCAGGAGGTAGGGATTGTGACTTGGGCTCTCTGGTGGGGCCATGGGTTTCATCAAGGACAGAGGAGACTTCCCCATTAATGCAAACCCCAGACTCAGGCACCGTTCTCATGATGGAGCACCTCTGCCTCTTCCAAGCCTCAAGAGAAGAAGGTGGTCTTTCCCCTCCTATGCAGGCAGGAAAATCCAGCTGCTGTACAGGAAATATAGGATGCCCATAACACAGCACTTGGAGGCCCACCTCAGCTGCCCACAGTCACCTCCCCAAGGAAGAGGGCTGATGGTGACAACAGCTTCTCTCAGCAATTCAGTGCACTCTTTACTCAATGCAGAAACCAAGCCTGATACCTAAACTGCAATCTGTCCAAGGCTTTGAGCCTTTCAAACAGCTCCCACCTGAGCTGTGTCACATCTGTCTGGCAACACACCTCCCTGCCCAAGCACCACGCAGTTGCCACTTTCACCATCAGCCAGACCCATGAATCAGCTGCCTCATGAGGACAGAGGTCCTGGAGGGAGCTGGAGCTGCTGGGCAGAGAGAGGCTAAGGGCCTAGGAAGAGCAGCTCAGGATTTACATGTCTTCTGGCCATGTAAAGGATTTACATGTCTTCTAAAGGCCTGGAGGATTTACATGTCTTCTGAAGACAGCACTTCTCTGGCAGTCTGCAGCACCAGACTGGCTTCCCCAGCCAGGGATGTGGCAGTCCTGAGGTCTGATCCCATACACCTCAGCTCCCACCTTCAGTACCAGCCATCCCTCACTTCCCAAGGGCATGTTTTCAACGGAGACGGGCAGAGAGTCAACGCATGGACTCACCTGGCAGACGGAGGTTGACCACTCTGTCAAACAAGTTCCTCTCAGCTGTCACACGGTTCAGCACCTGGTTCAAGAGCTGTGTAGGGAAAAGCAGAGAGAGTTTGTGTTTTCTGGATGGGCCTTCCTGTGAGCAGCAGCCAAAGAGCATGCTTTGGGGCAGCACGTCCTTACAGCTCAGGCTCGGTGCCCAGGGGCTGGTGGATGCACAAAGGGAGGCTCACAGCAGAGACCTAGCTGGGCCCTGGCATGGAAGGAGGTGGCACTATAGCACAGTGGTTGTACCAGACCCAAACCTCCCAGGGAAGAGCCAGTCTGAAGTCAAGACACTTGAGTCTCAGCATCTTCCTCCTAAATCTGAATCCCACCTAGAGATACCAAGCTATGTCTGTGGATAAAAGCTCTTGGGAAGCAGAAGGTACAGTCCCTAGGATGGCCCCAGCCCATGAAGAGCAAGCTGGCAGTTGCTTCTGGGCAAAAGCAGTGCCACCGGGGTGAAGAACAGTCCAGCTCCTGCCCTGCCTGGAACTGGCAGCAGGACGGCCCTGAAGCAGAGTATGAACACAGAGAGAAATGTGCTTCTCTGCTTGACAGAACATCACCAGAGGCAGAAATTTCTGCCTATGCCTAGCACAGGAATCAGCTGTAAAGACATTTAATCAGCCACCATTATCTCTCCCCCAAGCCCCCAGTGGGATGAGCGGGGACGGATCCAGGCCTGACACAACCGCTGCAATCTGTGCATCGACTCTCAGACACAGCATCCCTCCTCCCACCACCCTCAGGCACGAAGAGGAGAACTCTGCACCCCTCTGTGGGCATGTTCAGTGGTGGGGCACAGCTTTGTGGCAGCACCAGGATCTGAGGGGGATGCCGTAGCACCTTCCATTCTGCTGGCTATTCCCCAGCTTGCCCAACCCACCTGCTAAGGCCCCTCGCTTTCCTCCTTGCACAGGGAAAATCCTGGGATCTCAGGCTGAGCACTTTCCCCAAGACTGCCACACTAGACCCCACTGTGTCTTGCTTTGCCTCATCAAGTCAGAGCCCTGAGCCTCAACCCTTGGAGCAACCCAATCCTTGTGGTGTAGGAAAGGTATATGCAACTGCTCCTCACCAGGCTGGCTTGTACAAGAACAGCTTGTCCTCAGGGTTGCTCATGCTTTAGAATAAAAACTAATTTACTGGAGCCTAAGGGGTGTTGTGGGTTGGAATCAGGCTGTCCCCGTGACGCCAGCAGGGAAGCAGAGACATTTGGTACCATAGCCTAGGACAGAGGGACAAAGGACCAAGATGCCTTCCCAAACATGGGGACATGTTCCCTGTGAAGCCAGCTACACTCTCTACAGCTCTTACCAAGATGTACCACACCTCCTCTCTGCATTTCACGCCCCTGCTTGTTACAGGAGCATTCAGCATTTACTGGGTGGAAGAAACGAGCCACAGTCCCTCTGAAGGAACATTCAAGAAGCCATCATCCTCGCTCCTGGTAGAGGTAGAAATCAGCTGTGGCCTGACTAGTTCCAAAGGAGGGGAGCTGTTGGCATGTAGTGATTTTGGGAAGCACCACCTGTTCTGCAGCAGCTGGGTTTGCTGTAGCAGTTTTAAGTACAGCATTTGCAGCAGGAGCCCCCACTTCACATCACACCTGCCGAGAGGGCAGAAGGTTCCCCATGCCCCTTTGGAGGACACTTCTTCACTCCTCATGAAAAGGATGATACCTGGGCCAGCCTCCGAAGCAGCAGCTCTGACGACGGGCGATTCCAGTCGAGGAAGATCTCCGGCGCCAGCGTGACGGTCATTTCCAGCACCCTGAGCAAGCTCACCGACAGGTCAAAGCAGGTGGCACACACTTTCAGCTGGCGGCTGTCCACAAAGTTCCTCTCCAAGCGTTCTGCTGCCTGCTGGATCTGCCAAACAATGGAGACAGCTTCACAAGGTGTCCCTTTCCAAAAGGAGGGCTGTGACCCCCAGCCCAGCTCATGCGCGCCAAGGAATCACCCCCAAGAGTCGTGTCTTGAACCTTGCGGTGCGCAGGGCATGGGCACCCATCGAGTGATGGACCCCGCAGCCCGGGGCAGCACGCTCACCTCCTGAATCATGCCGATGAACTCGGAGAAAGCCCAGTTCAGCTGGTTGAGGACGCTGTTGAGGAAGCTGGGGGCCAGGTCGCGGTCGCTGCGGAGCAGGTCTGCCATGTGCCGCTGCAGCAAGGTGGAGGGACACGGCTCTGAAACCAGACAGTGACAGCTTCAGTGGCCTGGTCCCGGAGCAGCCATGGTGGTGGGGGGGTGGGGGGACAAGGACTATTCTGAGCGGAGATATCTCCTGTTGAGCCTCTAAGCACTTTTTTTACAACGCCAGCCTGAATTAACCAGGGAAGAGCCCTGTGTGCCTGCTGCTGCTCACGTGCACAGGAGCGCTGCCCTGCAGCTCACCATCCCTCCCTCTCGGCTCTGCAGAGCCCCACGGTCAGCTCAGCATTAATTTGCTCCTGATACCAGTGTGGCAGCAGCTGCCCAGCAGCACGGCCACCCCTGGCCTCATGTGGACGTGCCTGCCTGCCCACCCACATCCAGGAGCAAGGCACCTAGCAAATCCCACTGCCAAGAAGCTTCTGCCCGGAGCTGGGGCTGGGCTCTGCCCTCAGCAGGCTCAGGGCAGGGCTGCCCACATTCCCCCGGAGAGGTTGACCCCAAGGACAAACACAACTACATGGCACATGGCATTTCGCCTCTGGGCTTCTTCACTACCAAAGAGCTCAGACAGGGTCAGATCCAGCAGCCGGGAAACACAGTCAGGGCTGTGTAGGGCACCAGTGCCCATGGATGGGCAGGGAAAGGAGGGGGGCACAAATGGGATGGATGCTTCTCACCTGGAAGGGTACCAGAGCACAAACCACAGACTAAAATTCAGGGCTTGGAGAAAGAAACTTGAACAGATTTACCAAGTACAAGGAAAACCCCCATGGTAGGGGGGTTGGAACTTGATGATCTTTAAGGTCCCTTCTAACGCAAACCATTCTATGATTCTATGAACAAAAATCCAACTACTTTTCCCTCTAGTAGGAGCTATTAGTAAGTAAGAACTGGTGTAAACTCTGGAAGCACCAGCACAGCCACGATGTGTCGGCAGAAGGTCTTTTGGGTGGCAGCCTGCTCTAAAGGCCAGCATGGGCAAGGGAAACACAGGGCAACCTCTATCACATCCCTAGGGATCGAGAAGCGAGGCGTAACTACAGTTGGATTGCTAGCTGGGATTAGCAAAGCCAGAGAGGAATGGCAGGAGACCACCAGTTCAAACGGGGACCAGGATAAATTGTTCTGTAAATACCCACTGATAAGCACAATGACATTCTGTTGTTATGGAGGACACGTGCTGAAGTCTCACAGTGCCTAATCACTCCAGGCAGGCCAGTGCCCTGGCTTTGATCCTGGCTAAGAGCACGTATTTGGGAGGGATTTCATAATGAAAAATGTCTTTGATGTCCTACTCCCACCCCCAAGCCTGTTCCCAGCCCTTGGCCACACGTGGCTCAGGGACTGCCCAAGCCAGACGTCCTTTTTATGTATTTAGTGATCCTCAGTGGATCTTGCCCAGTGTCCCCTGAAACTGTGTAAGCCTTTAGCATTGGACGTGTTCTGGAGCAACATTTCACAGCTCAATTGTGTGCAGTGGGAGGAATTCAGACTTGAGTTTGGCTCCAGCTTGCCTTATTTCATACTATTTATTTTTTGCAGTCCCCTCCTTCTGGTGGGAGAGACAGAGAGATGCTGCTCTGCAGTTACTTTGTCCAGCTAGCCATGATTTCAGACCTTTATGAGTGTTTTTTGAAGGGAACAGCCTCAGCCTGTATAGTTTCTCATACCAAAACCGTCACATCTTTGTCCTCTTCACCATCCCTCCCTGAGCCTTGCCGGTTCTCCCAGATTTTGTTTAGAGAGGTGGAACGAGGAGCACACACAGCAACCAAACCACAAGCACATGGCAGATTTGCACAAAGACATAATGTGGTTTTGGTTTAGTTCTGTTTTCCTTTCCTCATAATTGCCCTTGTGTAATTTGTTCCTTTGACTGGCCATCAAGCTGATGTTTTCCAAAAGATTACAGTAGGATGACAGTTTGAGGATAACCCTTCTGTAAGAATTACAGTTCAAGATCCTCAGGAACTTGCTGGTCACCAAGGCACAAGCGGAGAAGGCCAGGAGTCAACAATGAAGCCCACCTTGTTGTCTTCTGTCAGCAATGGATGAGGGGGCACAGCACACCCTTAACTGAATTTACAGATGACACTAAACAAGGGGCTTTGTCCGATGTGCTAGAGGTACCCTAAGAAACTTGAGGACTGTGTAGGGTGCTGCACCTAGGGAGGACTAACCCCACACACCAGTACAGGTTAGGGCTAACCTGTTGGAGAGCAGCTCTGAGGAAAAAGACCTGGGAGTCCTGGTGGACAACAGGATGACCATGAGCCGACAATGTGCCTTCGTGGCCAACAAGGCCAATGGCATCCTGGGGCGCAATAAAAAGCGTGTCCAGCAGGTTGAGGGAGGTCATCCCCCAGCTCTGCTCTGCCCTGGGAAGGCCCCATCTGGAGCACTGTGTCCAGTTCTGGGCTCCCCAGCTCAAGAAGGACAGGCAACTGCTGAAGAGGGTACAGCAAAGGGCTACAAAGATGATGAGGGGACTAGAACATCTCTCTTATGAGGAAAGGCTGAGGGACCTTGGGCTTTTTAGTCTGAAGAAGAGAAGACTGAGGGGGGATTTGATCAATGCCTACAAATACTTAAAGGGTGGGTGGCAGAAGGAAGGGGCCAGTCTCTTTTCAGTGGTGCCTAGTGACAGGACAAGAGGTAACAGGCACAAACTGGAACATAAGAAGTTCCATCTAAACATGAGGAGGAACTTCTTCCCTTTGAGGGTGGCAGAGCCCTGGAACAGAGAGGTGGTGGAGTCTCCACCTCTGGAGACTTTCAAAACCCGCCTGGACATGTTCCTGTGCAACTTGCTCTAGATGCACCTGCTTTGGCCAAGGGGGTTGGATTAGATGATCTCCAGAGGTCCCTTCCAACCTCCTATCATCCTGTGATTCTGTGACTGGGACAAAAAAAAAATTATCATATTCAACAATAAGGAGAAAATTCTGGATCTGGGGGATAATGACTCCAAATATCAGCCCTGGGAAACAACGGTCTGGGCATGGTTAAAGGTGTTATGGAGAATACCAGCTTGAAGAGCGGACAGGTGAGGGCTCTCGCTAGAGCTGAGAGTTGGGTGATGGTAGGAGGATGTGCTCAGCAGATCAAGAGAAGGTGTCACTCCTCTGCTTGGCCCTGGGCAGGTCACACCTGAAATACCATGGCTGTTTTCTGAGAAAGGTAGAGAGACAGGTCCCAGGGAGTCCACCCTATAATCTTGTCTCTAAGGGTTATGCTCAGCCCACAGCCCCATTGATTTTTAATCCCATTTTCCCCATATTTACCACTCTGCATCTGGTGATGCTGAATTCCACCTACATTGTCTCTCCCAGTCATTCAGAATTGGAAGGTCCTTTTATAGGGTTAAGTTTTTTCTGTCTTCTTTCCCCCAGCCTCCCCTCAATGTGTAAAAAGTGCTTTTTATTAAAACTGCTGACATATTAGCCACCTTCAAGTACCAAAGCAGACCTAGGCAAGCATCACCACTCCTCACGGATGAGCTCTGCAGGTTGTCCTCTTGGTCTGTTGCCAAAGCCTATTTTACCATTTTACATTTCAAGTCAGGACAGATCTCAAAATGAATTGTCCAAGTCTACCTCATTTGAAGGCAGCTTTGGCTTTTTGAAGGATGCTCTTATGCTTGTAATAATTTGCTTTATCCTGATTTTTAGCCAATGACTATTTCCTCATGGTCTTTTTCCAATAAGTGGTGTGAATTTGCTCCAAACCTCCAATTCTGGATTCTTAAACGCTTTCCCTGCTGCTGGCGAAGACTGTGCCAGCCTGTAAAAGCATTCAAAAGCGGTGCCTCTTGTCAAACTCCTCCACAGTTATGCAGGGTTTTTCTAAGATTTTAAGCTACACCAGGAAACAGTGGATTTCCTTGGCTTTTGTTGCTCCCAAGAGGATTCTGAATCTAAAGACGCTGTGGTTGCTGCTACTGCTTGAAAGCAACATAAGGAACCAGCCCTGCAACACAGCAAGAGCAGCTTCGTCCCCTGCATTCCCAGATGAGGTTCTCCACAGGGCAATCATTAATGGTACCCAGAAACCTAGCCCCCATGCTCTGTTCATCTTCATTTCCGAGAAATTCACCTTTGCTGAGGCATTTCCACCCACTGCCCTCATGTCTCAGTCACCACCTCCTGGGTAATGACACAGTCCTTACGTGTGCCATTCTAGAGGGGGACATCGTTCCCCAGGGAGCCTGTGGACGCTCACTGATGGGGTTACTTTCTTGATCCTGGCAATAGCATGTCATCAGCGTTTCTAAAACTTGTAACTCCCTAATACAAAAGCCACTCAATCTTGGCTTAGCCTTCATTATGACGGATAAAGATCAGTCATCGGAACAGAAATCAGTGGCTTTCCAAGGCCAGAAATTATGACGTCAATACATTTAGTGTGGGCAACAGAGTGTGGCCCCCCAAGCGGCTATAGATATATCTGATGCTTCCACAACAGAAGCTTCCCCACAGAAATATAAGCAAATTAGTTAGAGGAAAAAGAAAACAAAATCTAAGTGGGGAGAAAATAATGAATAAAACCACGGAGTTCTTTAAGAAGATTATTAGGCAGCCAGAAAGCCCCAGTGCTACAGCAAGCACTTGGGTTAAGTTTCACTGAGACCAGGATGACGCTCCAAACTACGGTTGGACCCGACGATCTTAAGAGTCTTTTCCAACCTGAATGATTCTATGATTCCATGAAAGACACAAGTTCAAACGTAATAGGCAAAGTGAACATAATCAAACATAGCGGTGGATGAAAAAAAAAAGGAGAAAAGGGGTAATAGGAGAAGACATAAAAGAAACATCCACAACTAACTTGGCTACATACACAGTTTCTTCAACTATAGGAAAAAACTCTAACAGAATTATTAAAAAAAAGTAGTAATTGGAGAAAGTCTAACAGTAGCAGAGGCCCATTAATAGATAAGAGTTAAAAATTAATAAAGCAGACAAAGTGGAAGCCTTCAATAAGTGCTCCTACTAGATAATTGTAAAGAAGCAGGGTCATGTACTTTCATCACAGGAAGATAATTATGTACTTTATAGTTTGCTAATGACCCAGGGAGATTTATAACAGGGCTATCTGTGAAACTTCTTGGTCAGCAGCCAATGGGGGGCTCTGGACGCTGCAGCATTTACAGCAGAGCTGGGAGCACAGAGCAGGAAAGCCCAAAATGGCCCAGATTTAGAAGCAAAGCAGTTCCACCCAGTGCTAATCCCAGTTTTCGACAGGATCCAGATGTAGATGTTAAACAGCAGCTGTGGCTGTTGGACTGATGGAACAGCAGTGGAAAAACTAAGCTGGGGATGCAGCAATCTACATCACCTGTAAACTGTGCCCGTTCAAAGATGTATTCAGAGAGGACCAAAGGGAACGTTGCAGGGGGAGTTGGAAGGAAACCCACTGCATTCAGGGGATGAGATCTCGGTAAGGTCGAGTGCAAGACACCGGAATGTCCCAGCGTGTGCCTGGGATTCATGGAGGCCTCCAAAGCAAAGCACTGGCAAACAGGCTAATGCAAGCTTTGGCTCTGTGACCGGCACCTCTGGTACTGCTAAAAGCATGGGAAGGGTGAACACAGGAGCTCACAGAAAAACAAACCCCTTTCCTGACGAAGACACAGAGGCTGCACTTTGTTTTCACCATTAGAAGGTGAAAGAAGTGAGCTTACTGTGGTACACAAGCACTTTTGAAGAATAAAATGTTGTAATACATAGAGTTCAACCCAGCAGAGAAAGGCAGTAGTGGAATACAGAACGTGAGGTTAGGTATACTCCAATCAGGAAAAAGTCATGGCTTAATTTCTGAGGGTGAGGAACCACCATCAGAAGGGCTTGGACAGTTCAACTGCCACCAGCTGATGCTTATGCTGTTGTCTGATCGAGATGGGATTTCTTCCTGGAAAGACCTCTTTAGCTTAAGTAATTTGCTGGACTCGGGAAGGGGGCGTGGGTGAACCCTCTGGCCCACACTGTGCAACAGCTCGGCTGGATGATCTCATGGTCCCATCTGCCTAGCCTCCACCGCTTGATGGATGCGTGGGCAGAAGGCCTGGGGCAGAGGAGCCCTGTGCTGCAACCTGAAGCCACCCTGCAGCTGGCTGAAAACAAGACAGGCTGGGTCTGGCATGGGGCCACCACTGCTGCTCACCGTGTTGCGTGCCGTAACAGCACCCAGCCTTGCCTACAAGCCACAATGAATGCAAAACAAGTTCCTACAGCAGCCACCGACCAGAACTGCCCCCGCCTCTGAAGACAGTCCCCGTCTGCTCTCAAACTCTGCGCTCTGCATGTCTCATGGATACTGCGAGGCAGCGCCAGCACACCTTCACCACAGGTGTGGAGTCATCCCAGGAAGCATTCCCAAAGCAGGAGGAGGCTGGAGCACCAGAGAAGAGGCATTTGCCCAAGCTTCCTTCAGACTGGCCCACAGAAGCAGACCCAAACAGGGATTTCTCTCGGCTCAGCAGTTTGTCCCATTATCCCTGCCAATGCTCACATTGCAACAAGGTGAAGACTGATGCGTGGGGAGACGGGGAGGTCATCTCCTCCTCCTTCCCCGGGCAGCATCTCAAGGACACCTCTGAGTCCCATGTCCCTCTTCAATTAAATCAACATTCATTATTGATTTGGTTGCACCTTAAAATAGCAATCCCAGGAGCAAGTCCCCAGTAGCCAGCCCAGCCCACTCTGGGCTCAGACTGTGTGGAGCCACCCGGAGATGGATGGAGAGAGGTCTTGAAAGCTGAGGAACTCTGCTCCTGCTCGCCTCCATCACCACCCCATGGGACTGGGGGCTTGCTTGGGCAGGAGGGATGTAGCTGAGAAAAGCGATCACTGTGTGAAGCCCTCTGCCCCAGAAGAAGGGTCTTTCTAGACAGAAGAGGGAAAGGAGGGAGCTCTCTAAAGCTACTTCACCAGACATGAGAGGGTCACACAACAAAACTTACTCTGGAAACTAGCAACAGAGAGATCTCCTGGGCACCCACAGGCAGGAGAGAGAAAGAGAACAAGAGTGCCGTTAAAACAGAGACAGGCAGCCTCTCCCCACCGGCTGGGGATCAGCGTGCACCTCCACATGCCACCTGCAGCACCCTCTGTCCCCCAACCCCGGGCAGCTCTCCAAGAGCAAGGTCTGGCACAAAGCCTTTTCCACAGCAAACGGGGGTCAGGAATGTATCTGGACAGGCCCAAACCCTGCAAGGGTGAAGCTGGGACCCTGTTCATCAGCTCAAGAAGGGCACCTTCTCCTTCCCACATCCTTCTCAGCCTCAACAGAGCCGAGGAACCCCTCAGATCAGTGACAGTGCTGAGAACCAAACTGCTCTGCCAAAGGCAGGACAGGCTCTGCGGGGCTCTGAGATGCCCGAGTAGAAGACTCCCTGCTTGCAAACTTGTCCAGTGCTCTGCCTCCGCAGGCATGCACTCCCTCTCACAAGGGTTCCTACTGCTCACCTACTCTTCCTCACAGCAGATGCTCACTGTGGACATCAGAGAGCCTTTTCCCAGGCTTACATTTTGGGTTGAAGCTACAGTGAGGGCTCTCACCTCTCCCTTGAAGGGCAGAACTCATTCTCGGGATGGATCTAACCCACCACCCAGCACACTAAAGAGTCACCAGCCAGTGCAGAGGGACTGGGGATGTCCAGGAAAGGAAACACTGGCTGCAAAGGTCAGGACTGGATATTTGGCCAGGATCCCCCTACTTCAGCAGCCATCTCACCAGCTGGCCTGACCAATAGTAGGAATGGCTCCCAGGGAAGAGGCCAGTCCTCCCACACCACCCATCATAATCCCGAGTGCCGATTCCCTGCATCACTCACTCTGCAGGCTGGGGAGGCTGGCATCCTCAGGCTTGGTTTTCAGCAGGTGTGGAAGCCGTGTGTACCTGTACCCAAAGCCACAACCCTGGTAAAAGAGACAAGGAAAGATCTCAGAGGCTGGAAACCAGTTGGGTTTTGCTGCTACTGGAAAGCAAAACGCTCAGTGCCCACCCAGCCCCTGACTGTGAGAGGGGGAGGGATGAAAGATGCTCACCCGCCACAGCCTGACGAGGATCCAGTTGGTCTGTGCCCAGGGTCGCTGCTCATAGGGAGCCAGGAGGTTCTTCATCATGGAGATCCGCCTGCCAGGTGAAAGACATAGGTCAACCACGAAGGGTTTGAGGACAGCGGATTAAATAGGACCCGTAGAGCTGAGGGAGAGCAAAGCCACCGGTATAAGTGTGCTAGGATGCTCCCCAAATCAACTCCAGCACCCTGCTGCAGCTCCTGAAACCTCAGTGGTGCTTTGCAGCCAGCCTGGTCCTCTACCCAGCCTTGCCACCACCCCAGCCCTGCCCCAGCTCCCCAGGAACAGGCAGGGCAGCACTTACTGCTCTTCTGGGATCCTCTCCACAGCACGCAGCGAGTGGGGGTAGCAGACGTAGCTGGCCAATGCCTGCATCAGGGAGTCCCGGATGTCTGCGGAGGAATGAGAAGGGGCTAGGCCAGGCACCCGAAGTCAGGCAGCAAGCCAAGGAGCACCAGAGGCAAGGAGGGACCTGCCCTCACTTACAGAGGGGCCAACTGACTGGGAGAGCATGTGTGTGCTCAAGCAGCTAAGGAGTAGCCCCAGATGTGACATGGAAGCAGTCCCCAGCCTCTCTTTGTACATGGAGACATAAAGCACTCAACGGATTCAGCAGGTAAATCCCAACAGAAGTCTGGTGAGCTGCCAACAGACAGACTTAGTCAGCCCTTCAACATTATCACCCCAAAGCAGAGGAGCGCAGCTTTACCCGTGCCCACAATCCTTGAGTCAGCAAAATGCTTGGCCAGGATGGCAGCGAGCCGCATCAGGGTCTCTTCGTAGCCTGCAAAGAGAAGGAGGGAGCAGGGGTCATGCCAACAGCCTGATGGGCAGCCCTGTGGTCCCCGCATTCCCGTGGACGTGGCACAGGCCGTGGGATTCATTCCTCCTACAGCTAACTAAATCTGCTACTGCTTAATTCTGCTGCTTCCTGAACAGCCGGCACAGCCCCTGCTTAATGGATGTGAACACTTTAGCTATGTCTTATTTGCGCGACCAGAAGCTCTTCTTACCTTCGCAGGCTCTGGAAAGCACAGAACAATTTGCTAAGAGCTTGCTGGGATCACTTAGTCAGGAAAAGCACAGAACGTGCACAGAGGGAATCCACCCAAACACAGACCCTTGGCATCAAGTGGGTGGTCATCTCCATAGGAACGTATCCAAATCCATGGGGGATTCGAAGGCAAATTTTCCCCCACCCAAAGAGCAGCAGGCAGTAGTAGGCATTATGGGGGCAATCACACCTTCCAGCATCCCAGCTCACTCCTGGTGCGTCCTTGGAAACAAAATCCACAGCTGCCAGTGATTTTCACTACAGCCAACACCGCGACAGCTTCTGGCAAGGCATGGGTTCCCTGCAGAAGCTCAGCAATGGCCACGGCTCACCAGTGGGTGCCTACTCGAGGAACAGCACTCAGCACCCACCCCACAGCACGCAGACAATATAATGGTGCAGCACATCGCAACCAGGAAAGGACACAGGAGGGAGGATGCCCAACTACCAGCACTTCACTGTCAGGATGTGGCTTACTTTAGACTTTATCGGGCCAGAATTAGCAAGGCCTCCCCATCCCCTCATTACCTGGAAGTTCCTCCATGCTGTTTACAGGGCTGAAGTAGTTCTTGAGTGCGCTGTAGCTGTTCATAGCCACGCTGAGGTAGAACTCTGGCATGAAAGCGAAAAGTGAGCCCGTCCTGTCGCCGTGCTCGATGGTGCGGATGCACACCCGCAGCAGCCAATATATGTCCTGCATCTTCTCCTGGCCAGAGAGAACACAACAATCCTCATTCAGTTTTGTCCAGTTTCTCTTTGGAGTCAGCACCACGCTTCGACCTCAGAAACATCTCTGTCATGTCATGAGACATTCCTCAGACCACTGCTCTAAGTTCATTCACCAGATCTGTGCCATTCGGTCTTTTCATAGAGCCACAGAAGCATCAGGTGGAGGGAACAACCAGAGATCTCTACACCAGCCTCAAGCCGAGAGCATGACTATCACCAGCATGGCATCTGATGGTTTTGTCTCCCTGAGCCTTGAAACCCTCCAAGAACTACTCCTTGGTAGGACATAGCTGACCACACAGGCCAGATCGCAAAAAAAGGCACGCTAGTTTTTATTCCAAGTACACTGGTTGAAGGAAGGCAGGCACCCAGCATAAATCTGCTGGAAAGCAAGCTGGTCCTTTGCAGGAATTAAATGGGGAACAGGCAGAAAGCTCATACCAACTCAGATCTTTGCAACAGGCAGCCATAGCCTTTTGGATTGTGCCAGCCATTCAACCAGATTTACTGTTCCAAGGAACATCAGCCTCTTGCTTCTCTAAGCAAAACTCAGGGGGTCCTAAATTAAAACCAGGAAATTTAAGGGCATCTTACATAACTTTCAGCCGTAAAAATCAGCATAAAAAGAGGAAATATTATTTCATACCCTTACTCATTATCGTAAGTAATAGCAATTTGCATAACAATAGATGAAGGAGGGTTACATTTCTAGTGGAAAAAAAATTAAAATCAGAGGTGCAGATAACTGATTTCATTGCTTAGTGGCTTTTCTAAAGTATGCAGCTACCATCTTTGGGAGATTTACATGGCTTTGTTCTCTAAATTAGATTGAACTAGTGTAAATCAACTAAATTGACTAAAAGATACCTTTATCTCGACACCAACACACATCTCAGCTCAACTGTTGCTTTCAGGATAAAAAGAAGTTGTGCAGGCAACATTACGGTAAAGAAAGCTGCATTTGGTTTTACCAAGACTTGATAACCTCAAAACATCATCTCAGGTATTGCCAGGCTAGAAGAAAGCCTACACCAAGAGGATACAAAGATGTGATTTCCCACAGGAGTGACGGATAAATACAGCGTTGTCATAAAATAAGCTGAAATGGTCTTCCCCCAGGGATGTTTTTGAAGGCAGGATTATCTGCTTTAAAACTAAAGTGTTTTTAAGCTGTAGCACTCCCTTTCGTCTAACCCCGAATCCCTCAGCTCAGAATGAACTAGTGGTTAATTCCTCAGAGGAAGGAGCAGCTTCTCCTGTGCTCTGACACCTCAGCGCAGGGCAGGACTCCACCTCTAGGCAGAACCAGTCTCTTTCTCTCCAGCAGCAAAGCCTGCAACACTCATACAGATGTGTCCCTCCCTTGCACACAGACACAGAAGCCTCCTGGGTGAATGTCTCCATTGGGAAACAGCAGGGACCCGTGATGGGTGTGAGGTGGAGCCCTGAAGGTACAGGCAATATGGATGGGGACCTCTGTACAGCCACACTCCTCTCCAGAGCAAGCTCGCTCGGCTCCTGGGGCACGTTTCACCCTGCTCTCTCTGCTGGCTGAGGCAGGAGAACAAGGCTGTAACCTTCACTCCCAGATGCTGCTGATTCATCCAGAAAGGTGACACCACGCTCCTGGCGGGAGGCGGGCACCTGCGTTTAATGTGACAATAGATCATCTAGAGACACAAAAAGCGTTTCTGCATGGGCCATGGCTGCGATCCCCGCAAAGCACACTGGCAATGCCCCTCAGCCTTTAAAGAGCAGTCCGGGAAGAAAGGTTTATTTTCTGGCAAGCATGGGCTATGCTAATGCAGCTGGAGAGCTGGAGCGCAGCTCTGTGCCTTGGAGTCCTGCTCGGGGGAGTGAAGGGTGAGATGAGCAAAGAGAACATGCATCAGGATCAGCCACTGCAGCCCTGCCAGACGTGTTTGTAGCAACTACCACTCTTCCCCTCCCTCTTTACATCCCAGGACATGTGCAGAGACCCTGCTGCCACTGGACTTTCAGGGAAATGTGTCGTCTTCCCGCAGCACAAAAAAGCTCCAGACAGAGACAGGGCAAGGCAACGTGCACGGGAAGGCAGGAAGAGGAGATCAGCAGAGCTTAACAGCAAAACTGCTCATGAGAAAACAGACCAGACACTTTATCCTGGAAAATGGTGAGTACAGGGAAAAAGGGACAACGTGTACAAAGAGATACTGCGTTACTAAGTGCAAAATGTACTCTCTATGCGGGAACCAAGTGAAAAAGGGTTCACAGTAGCCTCTATCCTCTAGACATGCCCTGAGAACTGAATGTCCCTTTGACCTGCACCCTTCTGCCTGCAGTGCAGATGCTTGATGCCCCAAGAAAAAGCCTACAGAACCCCACACAGCTCCAAACAGATTGGGCCGTGTCCTAACAAACACTACTGGACCAAGCCTGGGACAGGACAGGGTACAGGTCTGGGAAGGAGTCTATGATGCCCAAGAAGGGAAAACACAAGCCCAATGGATCATCAGCATTGCTCCAACACCAGGGAAGATGACACTTGTGACACATGAGCCGAGCAGCACAGGTACAGAGGCTCATCTGCTTGGTCTCCTCTGAGCCACTCACACGATGCTCCTACCTACCTTTGAATAAATGGTGACATTTATCCAGGCGAGGCGTCGGCTTAGGTGATTGAGCTTCTCAGAGAAGACCTTTTGGCTCTTCAGTAGTTCCTCGTGGATGTCTCTCCTCTGTAAAGAGCACAGAGATGTGAGGGCAGATGTCACTGACATTTATAGCATCCTTTTTTCAGAGCTGGACAAACAATGCGAAAACAAATACCACCTTGGGGGCTAGTTAGGGAGTACTGGCAGGAGGGAAAGGGGTCAGCAGCCTTTCTGTGGTAGGAGTGGGAATCAGTGCTATAAAGAGTATTCACTAGTCTCAGCTGTAGCCCACAAGGCCTGATGCAGATGCTGGTCCAGTGTGGGCAGCAGCTTAAGCATCAACTGCTGTCAGGTACTTTTTTTAATGCATCATCAGAAATACTCAGTCTCTGGCAGCTGGAATAGGACAAATGTGTCCCCAGTTCAGCACTGGAGGGTCCCCACCCCAGGAGACTGCACACATGGAGGTTTGCAAGCTGCCATGGCTCATCTGGGAGAATCTGAAGCAGTCACTTCGGTCCCTCTGCTCCTTGAGGCCATGGTACAATGGGTTTGCAGAGCATGAAATGTGGCTGCCAGCTCCAGGCATGGGTTACTACCCCATCCAAGACACTGGTTCCTCCAAGGCTAGAAACTACCCACTGTGCTTCATCCTTTTTGCCAGATACTGAGGCTCTACCAGAAAAGGAAGCTTAGAGTCCAGAGACCACTTACCCTCTTTGGGCAGCGGCTGATTTTTTCCTCTGTGTCTTTCAGTGCCATGGCATATTCATTCACATCATCTGACACACCAACCATCTGAAAACCAAGCAGATTCCAACAATAAATGAGGGTATTTTTTTCCCTAGACACATAAGCATGCAACCAGATCCCCCACAGGGGCTGGGAGGAGAAAGAAAGGGCACACGCAGTCACTAAATAAGCAGAAAACAGAGAGTCAGTGTAGGAGCATGGAAGCTGGGGGAATGGCCTCCTGCATAGCATGTACCGCTTACCTTCCCAAGCTGCTGGTGGACGCTGAGGTTGTACATCATCACTATCCCATCCAGGATTTCCAAGAGGGAGTTCTCTGTGATGGGCTGGTCCGGCTCCTCTGGGGGTCTACCCAGTAAGAGGCCTTCATTTCCATGGCTGCCTTCAACTGCAACGCACCCCCAAGACAGAAGAGAAGTTCTCAGCAAGGCATTTTGGCACCTCAGCTTCTGCCTGCACCTCTCTGAAGCCCAAGCCTTGCTGTGCCTCTGTAACACACTGCTCCTTCCCAGCCCATGGGGATTCACTAGACACACTAACACGCCATTCCCACCTCGCTGCCTGCAGCGGGTTGACCTGCCAGATCTGTGCAAACAGACCCAGGCCATGCAAGTCCTCCTTCCTCCAGCCCTGTACATGCTTCAGAGGCCTGCCAGCCCCGACCCAACAGCAGTGGTGCTGCTGCTCCAGATGTCATCCTCCGGCCGCTCTGTGTTCAGAGCAAGCGTGGCCACAGCTGCCTCTGAACTACCTCCCTCCAAAGTCTCGCTGCACTTGTGGGAACCAAGGCAGCACCCCCCTACACGCAGAGAGTGACAGCACCACCAGTGTCATGTTCAGGATGGCAAAGTGGTTAACTGTGGGTGCCAGCATGCCCTGGGAATGGGAAGGAGCAATGCTGTAAATAGACTGCACACCTCTTGAGAGTACTGGGAGGTGGAAAGCACCGTTCTCCCAGGAACTACCGGGCCATCCTAGCATGCAGCATAGTACTCACTGTCCTCCTCTGTCCTCTGCTCCACACTTAGGGTGCGCACTTTGATCTTCTCCAGGGTGCCGAGAGGCCGCCGCGGGTTCATCAGGCTGACGGCCGCCGTGCTGAGGAAGCGGTTGGCGCGGCCCAGGGTGGGGGAGCTGAGCCAGCCAGGTCTGGCAAGAGCTCCACCAATGGCCAGGGCAGCAGAGGGACGCTGAGACTAGAAAGAAATTAGGGGGGAAACAGTTCTAGCCATTTGGCTGCTTGTTATTGCTCCTTTTCCCCTGCGAGGATGTTTGTATAGATGCACAGTGGCCACTGGAAGGCGAGCAGATACCCTTTCTACCATGGCTGGGCCAGCAGTGACAGGTTACCAAATGGATATCCCTTCCTCTAAGGGCACACGCCAGGTAAAGCAGCAGATCTGCACAGCGAGAAGCTGCTCCGTCTGCAATTGCCTTGCCACCCTTTCAAATGCAAGCACCAAGAGCTGCCATGGAGGGGAGGTGGCATATTCAGATCAGCAGGCAGTGAGAGAGCAGAGCAAAGAAAATTTTGCTGCTTAAACTTGGTGCATCCAGGACCTTGCTGATCTCTAGTAACCCCCATGCAAGTGCAGCTGTTTATCTGCTTGCCCATGGAACGGTTACAGTCCTGGCCAGACTCTGCCTTCCTCTAAAGCAAAGCTTTTCTAGCCAGAGGCTGAGCTTGCTGCCCTGGCACCAGGGCCACCACAGGTGAATAACAGTACACGACTCACCTGTGCTGCTGATGTCGCTGATTCCTCATCTTCATCGAGATCGTCCATAGTCACTGCCTGCAGCTCCGCAGGATCAATGAGGACATTGGCTTTTGCAGCCAGGTCATCTGCACAGAGCACACCAAAGCAGCTGTGAATGGAGGAGTCACCCCCTGCTTCCCATGAAGCAGCCCTGGGCTCATCCTCTTTGCTGCTTCTTGGCAGTAGAGAAGCAGTCAGCAAAGTTGGATGCTGGGTGAGAACACGCTCACTTTCCCCAAGCTTCCTCACATGGAATAGGTCTGCCCTTGTTAACACAGCAGAGGTCAAGCAGCAACGGGTGCTGCTCACTCAGGACTCATTTCTGTTCCTGGTCCTACCAGCAACAAATAGAATAACCGAGGAACCAGGAAACAACTGCCAGGGCCAAACTGGACTACTGAAGAGAAGAAACTCAGGGCCTGAGACCATTTGTTAAGCATCCAGCTCTTCAACGCCGTCCCATGATACGTTCCAAAGTCATTAGGACTGCAGGTCCCCTCCAAGACTCAGAGCAGAATCCATTCTCAGCCCAGAGAAAGGCTGAACAACATGTCCTCTAGTCCACAGCCCTGTTTTTAAAGCTGGCCAAGAAGACCTTGGTAAGAGACCAGAAGAGATTATGTGGTTCTCAAGCTAAGTAATCTCATTTTGAACAGCCAGGGATCAACTTAAGACAGGGAAATTGGTTCTAATCTTGCAAACGCACTGGGGACGGGAAAGAGATGTCTGAGTCAAAGGGAAGAGCCACATCAGCCAGAAACTGGATAAACCAAGTCTGACTGAACAGCAAGGGGTTTCTAACCCTTCCAAAAGGGAGGCTTTGAAAGTTTGTTGCCAGAGTAGCATGCTGCAGACAAATACACAGCTGCAGTACATAGGCAGGACTGCCATTGCTTGCCCGGAGTGGTACAGCAAATAAATCCTGGACATCCTTCACAGCCAGCAGAGCCAGGCTGATGGTCAGTGTTTTGACAGCTCCCAGCCCTCGGCTGTGGTGCAGCAAGAGCAGACCATCCAGACCATCCCCTTCCCTCCACCAGCCACAGGGCGCACTCAGGGATAGAAAAAGTATACCGTTAACTTAAAGGACACTCCACCCAAGAGGGATGGTGTCTTCTTCAGGGTAACTTGCACCTCATTAAAATTCAAGTCTCCTCTCTCTAAATTTAATCACAATTCGTTACCCACTGCTTCCCCCCCCTCCTCCGCAACATCTCTTGGGTGAAGTCCAGCCAGGACCTGGATGCAGGTATTGGAAATGAGAGCTCTTACCTTTCAGAGTCTTCTTAAGATGAGACAGGAGACCTCCAAGCCGCTGAAGGTCAAAATAATCCACCTTCCCATTATAGAAGAGTTGAGGAGGGATGTATGCCTCTGAAGCAGACAGAGATTGGGTTTTTTGAGTCCCATGCATAGGGCCCACACAGACTTGTAAGACCCCAGGGCCCAGCCTGTACCACCACTGAGTGACAACTCTTGTTGTCATAAAAGCACAGGACATTAAGGCAGAGGTGATCTCCACAATGAACCAAGCATTAGATCCATGCAGAAACAGGAGTAATCAACGGCCATCGACAACAAGCCTCCCACCACTGGGGGGAAACTGCATCACCAGAAAACTCAGCAGCTCCCCACCTGACTACTCCAGCTCAGTCAGTTAGTCCCACAGGGATCATAAGGCACTTAGTGAGTCTAGAGAAAGGGTCAGTCTTAAGTGAGAGAGGGAACTGCCAAGCAGATCGTGGCAGGACAGCCAAGGAGGAGTTTGAAGGTGGGAAAGCAACTGGCACTGACTTGTTTCCCATTAATCCCCACAGTCTGGGAACAACAAAACCACACTAACATCTTTCCCTAAGTTTTGATGATGGGATCACTCAACTGCCCTCCTACAGACCCATCCAGAGCATCCAGGGGGAACCAGCAAACAGTACCAGTGCCCCTTTGCAAAGCCTCAGGTCTGGATGTTAACTGGAACAGATCTGCACGCAGGAATTTCCCAGGGTGACTGGGAACTATGGACACAGGGTGACAGAAGGCACCAACACCCATGAGAAACACACAACTTCCACCATCCTGGAGAACACTGCCAAGAGGCAAACCCGGTTCCTAACAGGAAAGGTCCCCAGAGCTTCTCCTCCAGACCTTACCTTCGCTGCTCAGTGCGGCAGGCGTCTTCGCCTTGTGGCCATCCCAGAAGAAACGCAGGGCAGCGATAAGCCGGTGCAGGAAGCACACCATGTACTCTGGCGGGCACAACACAGTCAAGTTCTAGGGCAGGAATGAGAGAGTTCAGCCATCAGGGCAGGTGTGAAAGTGCATTAGTGTCAGTGGCCACATGGAGCAGGCAGAAACTTTCTGTTCTCTGCCTTGCTATCGTCTTTAGCTTCCAGCGCTGCCCTGAAAGCAGGCAGCAAGTTTCCACCTCTATAAAGTGGTGGGCACTGAAACAATAAGCTGGTCGGATAGAAAAGGATAGATAGTACATGCTCCACCACCAAAGATGGGGCTGCTCATGAACAATGAGGTGCAGGTGAAGAAAGGGTTTCCTGCAGCAGGAGATACCTGCCTCCCGAAACAGCCTGACCCAAGGTCAGAAGAACAGTTCTCACCCAGGCAGTGAAGGGGATGCCAAAGGCAGCAGGCCAGCTGTGGCAGAGCACTGCACAGCCATGCTCCCCGAGTGGTTTTCGGAGGACGTTCAGCTCCCACCCAAGCTTGTTCCCAAGGTCTGCTTTCCCGTGAATCACTGTGTTGGACTTGGATAAGGTGCCTGGTTTCTAGCCTCATATCTTCTCCCTTCCTCCCCACTCCCTGACATACCTAGACCTCAGCTGATCAACTGCTGGACGCAGCCCAGCCAAAAGGGGAAGAGCTCCCAGCCCAAAGGTGCCAGAGAGCAATCAGGGCGAAGCTTGTGGAAAGCCTGACCCTCTGACTTACCCCTCTGTTGCTAGCGTTCTCCTGAAGAAATTTGCGGAATTTGTTTAGGAAGATGTATCTGGAAGCTTCCCCCTGTCAGGAGGAAAAGCAGGTGGTGAACTTGTACCTTGTGATGTGGAGATATTGTAGCAGAAGATCCACAGAGCACTTACCCCTCCTCTGTCCTTGTTGTTCAGCAGCAGCTTCAGAATCTGAACCTGGAGACCTTCCACCACTATAACAGGGACACATGTCAGAAAACAAGCACTGGAGAGCAACTACCTATATTAACCCCAACTGCAGTACCCTGTCCCCAGGAGAAAGGCTACCTCCTCAGCAGAGAGGGGGCCCAGGGAGAACCGGTGCTAATCCCATCACTGTGAGAATTTTCTTCTCTGCCACCCAGCAATAAATTCATCCACATGCCCCTAAACAATGAGAAACAATGCCCCTAAAGGGGAACTTTGGTTTGCTTGTGTCCCGTGGTGGGATGCTGCAGGGGGGTCTCAGCACTCATACCCCTCCACCAGATAACGGCACGGCTGGCCCCTGCCTCCACAGCACAGCCCATCCTGGCAGGAACGGGACGAAGGGGATTTGGAAACAGCTCAAGGGTTGATCCCCTTGGCTGCACAAAAGGTATGGGATCTTGGCAATTCCTCCCTTTCCTCACAGACCTTCGATGCGTTTCTTGAGCCGCTGGCAGCCTCTTTCATACGCCCGTCGCCGCAGTCTCTCCTCAGCACTCTCCTCCTTCACCTCCTTACTCTCCTTGCCCTGGTTGGGAGACAGACGCCAATTAGTAAGAGATCACTGCACAGGGAAAATATCTTGCCAAAGGGGGAGCAGAAACTCCCTGAGACAATGTACCAGTGTGTGACTGCAGCTGGCAGCACACCTAAACAGGCATTCCCTGGCATCATAACGAGTAAGGGTGGGAGATCTTTTGAGGATACAGAAGTCAACCTGTAATTCCTCAGCTGCTGTGAAGTTCCCTTCCAAATCTGTTGCCACAGAAAACTTTCCCCCTCCCTTGTCCTGAGCAACACACCCTAAACATCCCCACTAAGGGATAATAAAGATGTCAGGGCAACAGAGAGGCTACAACTCTCACAGGGTTCTCAACTCTCTGGAGGGTTCACTAATACTAACGCAGTCAGAAACATGGGCCATCCAACTTCCTCAGCCAGAAAATGATGGGGATGGACAGCAGGCCACAAAATTTCCCCAGCTTCCCTAGCGGATGTGCCCTTACCTCCTTGGTGAAGCGGTTTGGCCACCACGTGGTGGGAATGAGCTCCTGCAAACCAGCCTCCTCCACACGCAGTGGGCTCTTGATGTAGAAGAACACGACGGAACGGAGCACATCGAAGCTGTGGCCAAGTTAAAGCAAGCACAGACGCTACAACGGGAGAAGGTACAAGGCATGTTTCCAGAGCTGTAGTGAGAGACCTCTTTCCAAACAACCACTGAAAGCTCTGCAAGATCCAGAGCTCCCTTCTCCTGGAAGTTATCACTTCCAGGTTAACATGCAGCTATCACAGCAGCTGCCCCAATGCTAGCATGGCAGCTGGATTGCTCTGAAAGTTTTTTTGCTCTAGGGACGTTAAAGAGGTCAGGCAGGCAGAAAGGTAGTCCTGTGTGTTAGCAGGATGTGACCTACATGACACTGCTCCCCCTCCTCAAAGCAGGACCTTGTAGCGAACGGTGTCAGGCAGACAGAGGAGACCTGAGAAATTAGAAATGACCTCTCAAAAGGTAGGGTGGCTTCTGCCTCCAAGGACCTGCAGATCCTCCAGTCTCCTTGTCTGCATTATTGAGCGCAGGGAGAACTGAGACAAGAGGAGGCATAAAGGATACAGAACATTGCTGAGTAGGTATTTCCTGGATTTCTCATGCTTCAGGACTGCAATGGTGAGCCGGAGGTAGTGAATCTAGGGAAACAGGAGAAGCAAAAGTGACTCCATCTACAGAAGAGGACAGGACTCTAATAGGTACAGTGTTACAGAACTGCTATCTCTGGATCAAACAACTGCAAAATACAAAACATCATGTCCCTTTGGATAAAGGGACATAACAGAAGCTGGCTAATCACAGATTCCTGGGGATTCAGAAGAGCAACTCACTTGTAATCCCAGATCTGGGATGATGGGGGAGAACCTGTAAGCCCGCAGCAGGGACATCAGTAGCTGCTTGAGGCACTCATGCACTTCATACTCCTGAGAAAATAAAAACCACATTGAACAGCAACAGCACACAGTTGAGAACAGCTACAGTTCCCAGAGCATGACCTTGGAAGGAAGGATTCACTTCTGAACTGAAAAAGCAGGTGCTCTGAACCCACAATGTTTGTCCATCAGACTCCACAGGACAAAATCTGAGCAGAAGTTGGTGTCATCACTTTGCTACTGGGAAACAACCTTCTGACCAATAAAACCAATCCAAAAGTAATCTACAAAAAGCCAAAATCCCAGGTCCTATTTAGCTGAGCTGCCACCTATCCCTGTATCCCCTGAACCTACCAAACACACAGTGTTGGTAGAACCAACCCAGAAAGGAAAGAAGTTCTTGTGGAAATGTGATGATGCTTCTTTTTGAGGAGCTGTCTTTTTGAGTCCAACTCATAGCCAACCACCAGGACGAGAGCCAACTCTTCCACAAACGCAGCAGCCCTACCAGGCTGTTCAGCTTCATTTCTAAGATGATAGGCCTGAGGGGGTCATGACAATTTTTCAATTAAACTTTTCTTGACAGCTGGCTGGGCCAGCACCCATATCTGTTAATTGTTACCCAAAAGGACAGACATACTGTCTCTAAGCAGATCTCTGGCAGCGACTGGCTTTTAAAGACTGTTTCAAACAAGTGTCCAAGGAAAGAGTGACCCCATCCAACTCAGACAGGAAGAGGCACAGAAAGCTGGAGGAGTTTTTTCCCTGACAGTGCTGGAAGTGGTGCCCAGTGGTGCTCCAGTCCTGCACGCTCTGATTGATCTCTTGGGGTACGTGGTGGCAATTTAAGATTTCCACAGTCACATAAGCATCAACAATATCCAAGAGACCAACTCATTTCTTATTGATGAATTTGATGTTCCCAGAAGCACAAAGTTGTTCAACATCACCACTTCTTTAGCAGTAGGAGAAGCTTAGAAATGCCTTGTTAGCTTATGGCCAGTGTCACCATTACCAATCACTCCACATTCAACCCTCATTCCCTGGGTGCAAAGCACCAGCCAGAGCTAGGTGAGAGGGTGATCTACCACAAAAAAGGGATCTTGGCACCAGAAGGGGAAAGACACTGATCACTACCAGCATTTTCTAGGGAAGGCTCCAGTCCTCAGCACCTCCCAGGGTCCCCCTGTCATCTCTGGGGAGGAACCAGCACCCTAGCAACTCACCTCCATAAGAAGCCACATGAGATCCAGCAGCTGCTGAATAAGGGGATGGGCATCCACCGCCCCTCCTCGCTCAAGGATGCTCAACAGGAAGGTCATGAGCACATCTTCCACAAGGTACACTTTGCACTATAGACAGAAAGCCAAGTCAACAGTCCTCCAAAGCACAGTCTCTTCCCAGTGAAAGCTGAAGTTTACTTCCCCTTGCAAACACAATAACTAGCACCTACAGCAGCTTCCAATGGGCAAGCAAAACTCACCATAAGAGGGGAGAAATAATTGAAGATGTGGGCTAATGTAATCAACACTGTGGGTTCTCCCTGTAGCTGCCACATGGACGTGTCCTTCTCCACCAGCTTCCCCTCCTGCAACGACAAACCCAGAAAAACACAAGGCTTGGATCCAGCCCAATCCACCCATACACCAGTGACTGAGTGAATCGGAGGCCTGGAGCAGCCACTGTTTGCTGTCTCATATCTGATTCCAATAAAAACCTTTAACATGAGAATTCGGGATGGCAAAGCAGCCAGGTCCCTTGCCTCTGGAGAGCTGCAGTGCAGTCCAGATGTCAGTTACCCTCAGCCACATGCACATGCCTTGACAATCTGTTTTTCCAAAAGGGTTCAAGTGTGTATGATAATCCGTAAATGGGAATCCCTGCAGCGGAGGTAGTAAAACCGGCCTCCACTCAAGCCAACACCATAGCAGATGGTGTTTCCTATGCTTTGGGCATAAATAGATCATCTCTCATCCGGGCAGAAAAAAAATGGTTTCAAGCAAACAGTGCCACAGCCAAAACAGTTCTCAAAGCAGGCCGGCTAGAATTCCATCATGACTAGGACATCAGTAAAAAGGTCAGTATATGAGCAAGTTTCTTTCAAGGCTGCAAATTCAAATCCAGCAGTTCTGACTCCCAACAAACATCGGCCCTAGCATACTAGGAATGAAACTTCATAGGACCGGGAACAACAGAGCCCAGTATGATTTAACTTAAGTCCTGGAACTATCAGGATTCCCATTTTGCACACCAAAGAGTTCCAGGGACATGCATGCCCCAAGCAAAAGTATGCAAGCATTTAGACTCTCAGGTGTATGGAAACATCAGAGCTCTCAGCATGTGCTGAGAAGTGCAGAACCACATATTCTAGCACGGTGCCCCACAGATCCACCCAGTGACATCAGCCTACCGTCACATCTATTCCGATATGGATCACGTTCTTCAGGTAGCCTAACAGCTTGCGAGCCTTCACTAGGTCTGCAACAGGAGGATCTTGCAAGGGGCGGTAACCTTCCACTGGATAAGTAAGCAAATGTTAAGGTAAAATGCAATCTGATCCTTACAGGACTTCTTTTGTTTGTGCAAGGAGAAGACTGTGTCTCTATTTTACTTTATACCCACACATGCCTCAGTCACAGTTCAAACCACAGTGCCTTCTAAATGGATGATAAGCCACAAGCTCTTATCCCCACTTCCTCAATATGGCAAGCAGCAAGTTATTTCACACCACAGTTCTGCTCTCATCAGAAAGACAGACAGGAGCCTCCAGTACCCCTATCCACAGGCACACCCAGGACTGCTCTGACAGGAGCTGCAGGTCTCAGTGTTCGCATAGGAAGGCAGCAGGCAATGCTCCTACCGTGTCAGAGGTACTGTGTGGCTGGGAGGTAGAAGAGACCAGTAGCCAAGAGGCTGAGCAGGCCAGCAGCATTAGGGTTTCCAAAACTGGAGAGTGAAATTTTTGCAGGATCTGAGAGCCTGGGAACCAGCAGCCCCCAGCTGCAGCAGTGGCTGTTGATTCAGAGCTGAAAGCATTTCTCATTTCAGAGACTGTTGGGGACCAGCACTCATGTTTGTGTGCCCTGCAGTTCTGCTCCAGCTGAGGAGGCATCTGGTTTTTCTCTCCTTGACCCTGCTCTGTGCGCAAATGCCAACAGAAAAAAGCGAACTGTAGTCGGGTATGTATATTCTACAGCCTCCAAAGATGGTCTCAGGACAGGCTCTTCTCCCTTCAGCCCTCCTCTCCCCACACCTAAAGGATATCGGAGTGGACGGCTTCCGAAATTAAAAGCAACGGATTCTTTGAAGGAGAGGCTGATGGCAGGGAAGTAAGCCATTCCAGCACCCCTTGTGATGTTATCAAAAGCGGTTCCCAGAGATATGCCGTTCCTGAAAGAAGGAAAACCCACAAGATTTTAGTCACTGTAGGAAGATTTGGAGGTCAGCTGGGCAATCCAGTTATCTGTGTTCCCCTCCCAGCAACTTGCCAACACGGACACAGCAGTCACGCCTCCTGGCACACTTAACCTGGCACACATGCAAACGTCGCAGCTTGGCGGAGTGACGGCCATGAGAAGCACAGCAGCACTCCCATTTTCATACCATGGCACTGGAGTCAATATGCAGAGACCACCCAGCTTCAAGGGCAACCTAAATCCTTACAAGATAACTAACCAGCAGGACATTTTAAAGGCAGGTGCCATTTTTGGCCTTGTCCATTTGATGTTGGTGGAAATAGAAGGAAAATGCTCTCAATCTACTCTTCTCGAAAAGATGACATGGAGAATCTAACAATTTTTAATTCTGGCTGACTTATTACATGCTACAGTGTAGGGCCAGGGAACAAATTCTTATTCAGACTGGCCTTTGCTCACTGTCCGTGGGAGTTGGAAGCTGGAGATTTATCAGCCTTTCCACAGCTCTTTGTGTATCTAGGACAGGCAAGGTCTATATTGACCACAACAGCAACCAGTGTGGCTCAGCCAACTGTAATATTAAGCATCAGGAGAGATGCCCTCCCCTCTAAAATCCTAACAAACCTTACACAGACTTCACAGCTTGAACATCTTTCTGTCAAATGCTCTCACCTGAACTTAGGAGGCTCAACAGACTGTTTATGTGGTTTCCAAACACAAAGCAGAAAAGCAAAGGCTGGAACTACCGAGTAACTTAAAGGGGAAGGGGCAGAAATAGAGCTCAGCAATCTGCTGAAACCTGTATGTTACACGCAGACATCAACAAAGCAGGGAACAGGACAAAGATGCTTACAAGCAGAAAGCAATGGTGCCCTCATCAAGGTCTATCAGACAGCTGACGATGTCTCCTGCTGCCCAAGACTGTAGTAAAGGGAGAGAACAGGTTAAACATATATACAGGGCATTCCCACATCAGAAGACAGACTGTAACCCAACCAATCCCTTGTGATTCAGGGTTGAAGAAGAGAAAGTTCCTCCTCACAGCAGCTCACATAGTTTTCTCAGACACTTCTGGAAGCTGCACATAAACCCCTGATTGGGATCCTTTTTTCCTCCACCACTAGGAACGTGCACAAGATCAAACATATTTATCCCAACGCTGCATCATCCTCTGATGTGCTACAGAGAACCAGGGCCTTCCAGAGACCAACAGCAGCACCACGCTGGGAATCAGCCTGCTGAGGCTGCTGAACAAAGCACCCACATAAGGATGTCCAGCACCCCTGAAGTACCAACAATTGCTGGAAGGCAGCATCCCCAAGAGCAGACTGAAGCAGGGAGAACAGCCTGAGGGCATTTTATGGGGCCCAGCAGAGCAGGAGGAGCCACCTGCTTTCTTCTCTTTACACCCCATTCCTGGGAGGACAGCTACTCACTTTGCCATAGTTGGTGGTAGTCACGTTCCACTTGCGCACCCTGTTTCCATCATACGCGTAAGAATCTGGTGTATCTCCAACTCCTTCCTGCACCAAAGAATGAAAGAGGAGGCTCAAACCAGACCAAGCACACAGGATCCCTCTCATTGCAAAAGTGGCTTTAAGGGGGAGACTAGCAGACAGGGAGAGCAGCTCAGAGTATACATGTTCTGCCTGGAAAAAGCCCTCACTAGAAGCGAATCCAATGGCCTGTAATCTTCGGTTCAAGAGAAATACACCACTCCCTACTCATTTTGGGGTCAGAAGAGTACTAGCACACTACACTTCCAAATTCTGTCAAAGCAGCACCCCAGGACGCCCATCACCTCCCCTCTCACATGTCACAGACTGGCAAGTTAGTGAAACTCTGCAGCCAACATCCCTTCCCAGCATCGAACATCCCACCTGCTGCCTGAGAAGAGCTGCCCTGGGCCTGCCTCTCCTGGGCAAGAAAGCCCCGTAGCACCATGGCTGAGGGCCATCCCGAGAGCCGTAGCAGTGGCTACATGCAGCAAGAGGACAGCAATGCACCCCAGTGTGCGAGGCTTTCACACTGTGCACAATTCTGTGAACACCGACCACAGAGTCCAGTAAAGATTTTTAAAACAGCAGACCTGGTGTGGAAACGAAATGCCAGCAGGGCAGGAGCACAGCATCAGTGTGATGCTCCACGCCGACTTAAAAAGCAGTGGAGGAACACGGAGCAGCCCTGTGCCACGTGCAGCAGTTACACTACCTCCTGATTAAATCTGCAGTTGAGAGTACACCAGCCAATCTGCATGAGTCCCTGGGAGGAGATGAGCACCTCGTAAATCCATTTCCCTGAAAGAAAAAGAGATGCCACACAGTAAATACCTGCCACCTGGCTCATTGTTAGAGAAGCAGAACCAGAAACTGCTCCTACAGAAATAAGCGTGGCACACAAAGGAGCTTCAGGACATCCCTAGCATTCCTTTCCCCCCCTCTTTGCTCCAGCATCACACAATCCTCCATCCTTCTGACTTCCTGGAAAAGCCAGCGGATGAACTTGGGAAGAAGGGGCTCAAGATCTGGAACACATTCAAGATTTCCTGAGCTCTCCAGTTGCGTAATGCACATGCACTCTTCCCAGTGTCTTTTCTCAAAGCATCACTGGTTTATCTCCTTACCTTTATACACACACGTCGTGGCCCTGATAGACCCAAAGTTACTGTGGCCAATCACCTGGAACAACAAACAAAAGGTGTTTTGAAGTCAGGCAAAAAGGTAGTTTAGTTTAGCTCAGCCCTACCCATTCTCTCCTTCCTAGCCCTCAAAACCAGAGCAAGATGGAGAGCTATTCACAAGCACAGTGCAGGGAAGAGACAGAACACCTTCTCCATCCCAGCAGCTGCACTCAGAGCCAACAGGCCCTAGGGAAACCATCCAGGTTCTCCCTACAGCTCATCTGTACTTGATAAATCCCAGTGAAGCATGCAGCATGGAGCAGTTACAAGGGCAAGGTGGTGACAGACAGGTTCCCAGTGAATTGTGACAGGCATACAAAAGTGGCTATTATACAGGAAAGACATCTGAATCCTGGAGAAGTTAGAACAAAACTATAGATTCAGGGTGTTCAGACTAAAGGCCAGGACTAGCAGGTAACACGTTGTCCAGAAACTGAACCCTGTTAACTCCTGACTCTCTCCATCTCAGGACAGACCATGAAGAACAGATGAAGGTAGCAACAAGGAATTCATAGGAAAACCAGTCTGACCTGATAAGAGATCAGCTACAGAGGTAAGCTACAGTGGGCGGTTAATGGGAAAGGGGGGACCAGGGCAGTCTCCTCTGCTACAGGTAAAAAAGGATACATAGATTACGGAGGGAATGAGCACAGAAGCACAGGATGTGCATGCTCAGTGATGGGGTGAAAGGAGCGCAGAAATTACTGAAGCAGGAAAGGATTAAATGCCAGTGGATTCCTTCAGCTATTTTTCTGCATGAAGAACATTAGCTAAGGAGCAAGCAGGGAGCTGGTGGGAGCAAAGGAGAAAGGAACAAGTCAATACAGTGGTGGGGCCTGGCCTCGGCTTCAGCTTCTTGCCACCATTAGAGAAGATCAGGAGGAAGGAAGGAAGAGGCAGGCTGCTGGAGGAAGGGACAGGAAAGCTGGCTGCCGGCCCTTCCTCTGCTTAGCCAAGCTCTTCAGTGAGCCCTTGGGCCAGGGTAATCTTTTCACTTCCTTGCAGCTCCTCTCAGAGCTTGCTGAGACTTAAGGGTACTGCTAGACCTTTTCCCAGGAGAGCTCATTTCCTCCAGGATCCTGCAGGTTCTGGGTAGACTCCATTTACAAAACACTACAAAGCCAGTTACAGGGATCTGTTATGAAGAATAAACCAAGAAGTCCAAAGTGCTTTTAGTCCCACAAGACCATTTTCTGTTGCACCCGGCATCACACTCACCCCAAGTAAGTCATCATCGACCAATAGGAGCCCCTCAAAACCGCTCGTGTGGTCCAACACCACAGTAGAGGGACCAAGCCGGCCCTCTGCTACCTGATCTGAAACAAGAGTTGCAAAAAAACCTGTTAGGGAAAGTTGTGCAGGATTTATCAGTACACCTGATGAGTGCCTCCAACTAGACTCCAACAGCACCTCGATCCCACTACAGTAGAGGAAGAACAAAACAGTGTTAACCATGTTAGACCATGAGAACCTCAAGAAAGGGGAGACCACTGAGATTTAAAAGGAAGTTTTCACAGCAACACACGAGGTCTTAGCTATGCAGCATTCAGGTCATAGAATCATAGAATTGTTGAGGTTGGAAAAGACCTTTAAGGTCATCAAGTCCAACCCTTAACCTAGCGCTGCCAAGTCCACCACTAAACCATGTCTCTCAGGACCACATCTACACACATTTTAAATACCTCCAGGGATGGTGACTCAACCACTTCCCTGGGCAGCCCATTCCAATGCTTGACAAACCTTTAAGTGAAGAAAATTTTCCTAATATCTAATCTAAACCTCTCCTGGCACAACTTGAGGCCATCTCCTCTTGTCCTATCACTTGTTACTTGGGAGAAGAGACCTCTCAACAACTTCCTTTCAGGTAGCTGTGGAGAACACAAGGTCTCCCCTCAGCCTCCTTTTCCTCTGGCTGAACAACCCCAGCTCCCTCAGCCGCTCCACCCAGGACTTGTGCTCCAGACCCCTCACCAGCTTTGTTGCCCTTCTCTGGACACACTCCAGAATCTCAATGTCTTTCTTGCAGTGAGGGGCCCAAAACTGAACACGGTATTTGATGTGGGGTCTCACCAGTTCTGAGTTCAGGGGAACAATCACTTCCCTAGTCCTGCTGGCCACACTACAGGTCACATGTTAAGTTTTCCACATTGCCTGAAAATTTTATGTTGGCAAAATTCAAAGATGAAACTAAACTCTGAGCCAAATGTTTGGTTAACATATCGCACTTTGATTGCAGCCAGCAAGAAAAATTCTTCTGTTTAGGAAAGGAGCCAGGTTGTATCCTGCCACCTCCTGACTCACACAGGGAAACGGATGCTAGCAAGAATAAAAACAACAGCCCGAGGCCCAAAGTGAGTATCTACAGTGGAGACCAGTCTGTAAAAATTATCAACAAGCCCCTGCATTTCCCACCAAGGATAGCACTGCACACTGCTGCTCACAGCAATGGCTCTGCATACCACTATCAGTGAAATATCTCCAACATTTGCCCCAAAACTGCTTTTTCAGGCATTTTCACCTGGAAATAAGCCTCCTCCATCTGCAAGGAGACCTGCTTATGAGCCCCTCACAGCACATTTTAAAGGTACAATAAATTAAAGCACAGGAGAGCAGAAGTGCTCATTCAGGGAACTGCCTTTCATGATACAACTTGTCCTCCCAATCAGGCAGCACAGGCAGAAGCACAAATTGGACAGATGCTTAGAGTCTCCTACCTCGACTGTCTTCGGAGCCATTCTCCTCTGCTAGCAACCGTTCAAGGTGCTCCTGGAGGTTCTGGAACGTCAGGTGCTTTCTAGGGAATAAATATGCACAGGAGCTCTTCAGAAAACTCTATCTCCAAGTTTTAAAGAGTTGCAGTTCAGACACACAACTGCACATTTCTGCGCTGTGAGACATGAACTGGGAAGTTATGTCCATCTGCATTTCTTGTAATGAATGTGAGGAATTTGCTGCCCACTGTGTTGGGGCAATGAATGAACCAAGGACCAAATACAGCGTGCACAAGCAAAGTAGTTAACAAAGGATCTTAAAGTCTTCAGTCTGCTTGGGAGTATTTTGTGGCAGGAAGAAAACCATACTGCAGTACAGTGGCAGGAAGACACCAGTTGTACTACCAGTAGCTGTGGACCACAACTTTGCTGCAGCCAGCATCATATAAACATGGCATAAGTCAGGATTTGGGTTTTTTACCCCCCCAAGTATTTCGTAATACAAAAGAAGGGAGAAGACCACAGCAGCACCTGTAGCAGTTCAGACAAAGGTCAGGCTAGCCCAGCATCCTCTCCCTGACAACAGCCAAAAATATTGTTTTCATACCGAGGAGAAGTCTCTCACACACCCTCTGGGCCACTATTTTAGAGAACTTTCTCATACTACCCTCCCCTCGTTCTCTCTTTTCAAGGCTAGTTTACTTAGTTATACAAGAGTCATTCCAGACATCTGACTTGCTCTTACCCTTCCTCAAAACCTCTGCAGTTCTAAAATATCCTTTTGGAGTTGGTGAGGCCAGAAACACGTTACTCAATATGAGAGTAAATCACAAATTTATTCAGCAGCATAATGATTTTCCTTATCCTACATCCTTTCCTAACAATTCCTAACTTCCTACTCTCTTTTTCGTACTAAAGACTTAGTATTCCTACCCCAATCTCATTCCTACACAGTAAAAATCAGCTCAGGGCCCATCATTTTATGCACAATGGTGAGACTGTTCCCCTTTCAATACATCACTATGAACTTCCCTATGCTGAGTTTCATAGACCATTTCACTATCTGGTCATTGTCTCACAACCATCTGACATTTACTTTGTTCTAAATAACAGCAGCAAACTTTCCCACCTCATGCTTTCTCCCCTTCCAAGTCTCCCATGGATACGTGGAACACAGGTCATGTTGCAGGTCTTTGAGGGACCGTAGTAGGACCTGCTTCCCATTTCCAAAGTCATCTGTGGAACAACTTCCCACTTGGCATTTCCCTAAGACTATGGTGACAGACCTTTTGAAAGCCTGATGGATGTGAAGGTGCACAGGAACAGAACCAAAGAATCAGTTCTGGTTGGCATGAGAGAAGGTGGTTTCAACAAAGCAGCTTAATCAGCAGCCAGCAAGGAGGAAGAGTTCTGGAAGAAGGTTAGAAGAGGATGAGACAGCCAGAGAGATGTCTGCAGTGAGTTCCTCTATGAGAAATTTAGGCCTCTGAAGACAAGATGTCATACCATAAAAGCTGCTCTCATATGGCAAATGTTATTTTCAAGGCCTGTTTGAACTGCTGCTGGGCTTTCTACCAGACAGCCAAGCCCAGGGAAAAGGGTGGAAGGGAGGGAAAGAAAAAAGAGAGAGCGGTCCAACAAACTGCCAGTTCTGTGCTTTCACATCATTAATCACCGGACAAAGAAATTAGAAATAGTAAAACCCAAAATACTCGGGCAGATGGAATATTCCAAGGCATGCTGGCAGGAGAGCTTGTGGCAAAGTAACATGACCCACTTTACCTCCCCTGGCCATAACCCTAGCTCA
Organism: Calidris pygmaea; assembly: GCA_003697955.1. Classification (NCBI taxonomy): domain Eukaryota; kingdom Metazoa; phylum Chordata; class Aves; order Charadriiformes; family Scolopacidae; genus Calidris; species Calidris pygmaea. The sequence goes on along the minus strand of QJSC01027312.1, from coordinate 14,443 downwards.
CCAAGAGTGGAGAGGGCCAAGAGCTATTTTTAGCAGCTCTGAGCTCACACTTGAGCTGGCAGTACTAAGTATAGCTGGTGGAATGTCACCCCAGCCGCTCTGCGGCACCGCCAACCAGCAGGAGCTACACGCCTGCCTCGCTCTGCCACACTCCTACCTGCCCTGAACCTGTCTGACTCGCCCCTGGCAACACAGCTACACGCAAAGGAAATTCTTCTCATCCAAAGCTACAAACTGCTGGGCCACAAGGTGAAGGAGAACTGAAAACTAATAGAAGAAAACAGACACTAAGCAGGAATTCTGTGTTTCTTTTCCTTTGGTGACTCCTAATAATAAAAGTACCAAGAGTTCCACACTGTGAGAAATGTATGGCATTCCATACATCAGCATGGAGTAATAAACTACTGCCTTTAATTTACAGGGCACTGGTGACCTATTTTTCATTCCTGTACCTAAAACCTGTGCATTTTACACTTGCTTGCACATACGAAGGGAACACAAACAATAAGGTAAATACCTACTTGCCTATTTATTTCAGAAATATTGCCTGGTGATTTTGTACGTGGGGTTTTTCATGAAAAAAAAAAATAAAAATCTGAAGAATCCTTTCTAGCAAGCCCTGCAATTTGAAAAATCCATTAAAGGACAAGACATCGGCATCGTGTCTGTAACACGGTGCTGCTGTGCTTTTAACAAAGATCAGTGTGTGGCACTAAAAGATCTTTCCTCTCACCGCAGCGCTGTGTATCTGGGGACTGATACATCATCGCTTGCCATCTAGCGAATGAGAAGAAGTCCGATACCTGTAAGCAGCTGCAGGCTGGTTCCCATCAGCATTGGTAAAGACACGATGCAGATAATCATTCAGCAGCCTGCTGTTTACGATCCCTTGTGAAGAAACAGAGAGGAAATAAGCTTAGGGAGTCAGGAGATAAAACTCAAACGTTAATTTCACGGACAAGCAAGAAACTGGTAACTATGGGAAAACGATGTTCAAGTTTGCAGATCAGCACAGTGGAAAACAGAGCTTCAAGGAGTCATTTATTGTCTTACTGCCTTCACTAGCAGCCCTAGAATCAAGCATCACAGGGTGCATCTCTGCAACAAGGGTTCTTTCCAACGTGAGCTGCTCTACGATAGCAAACGGGAGGCTATAAATTGGTCCCCACAGGTGGAACTACATCCTCAGGAATCCTGCTGTATCTGGAAGTAGCAGATAAAGTAACTTCAAAGGCTGGAGGTGGGAATCCCATTTCATTTCCAAAAAAATAAAAACAGAAATCTTATTACTATTGCAATTTCTGACATTCTTTTCATACCTGGGACATTTTAAGTACCTATATCTCTTAACCGCACTACAGAAGATACTGAGACAGAATGGTTTGCAGATGCAGTTCATCTCGTCTAACCCACAGCCCTCTTTAATGATGCATGCTTCACTTCAGCTTTCATCATGCAAAACAATCCCCAGTGTCACATTGATGCAGCACGCTTTATTCCTGGGTGCAACAGTGCCCTCAAATGCCAGATCTGTGGTCTCGTAAGCATACTTCTGCTGGATTGGTGAGTCCAAGAGAAAACAGACTGCCTAGCAGGTACTAAAAATTTCCCTGAAAAGGATTAATCTGAGAACTTGACAAGCTGTTCATCCTGGAAGAGGAACTCCCTGAATCAAAAGGGACAAAGGCAGGCAACAGGACATTTCTCCAGCCTCATGAGGCAGGGCTGCATGCCAAAGAATAGGCACTGTGACATGAGCTTCTGGAGTCCTTCACACTACAGGAACGTCCCTCCCAAAATCTCATCTCAGTTGAGGGATTTACACAGTTCCAGCCCCACCACACCTCACATTAGCAAGGTAACTACAATGGAAGGGGCAGCTGATCTCAAGTGCAGCAAGGGGCGCTCCCCCAATCCACACTGGTCCTGCTTTTACACAGCGCGTACAGGCCCATACCTGTGACCTTGGACTTCTCTGGCTCAGTGCTCAGCCTGTAGTTCTTCCTCGAGAAAGCAGTCCCAGCACCTCTCGACGTCATTCTTCACAGGCACCACTTCCAGAGTGGACATAAGACAGACAGACGCCTAGAACAAAACTTGCTGGGAAGGATGCTGCCTTTAGACTTCTTCCTTTCTTGGAGGTTGATGTACCTGGATTGAACAACAGGGAGATACCAAAAAATAGCCAGAGTCCTTGCACTAATGACATCATACAAGAGTCCAAAGCCAACTAAATGCCAACCCTGCTCTCAGTCCCACCTGTCCAACACCTCAAAATCTTCCCAAAGCAGACAAGGCATTAAGTCACACTCCAGCCAACCACACAGACCCCACTCCAACCAAAGGCATGGGCAGAACCCAGTCAGAACCACAGGCAACCACACCTTTGCACGGAGTTTGAGGGAGAAGCACCGACCCAGCACATGGCCACAGCTACCACCACTGCCAAACACCCCCAAAACTGGTAACCACATCGCATTCCTACTCATGTCCCAATGAGACACTTCTGCCTTTATCTCTCACACCATACTCTTTAAGATGGGAATACGCACTTGGTTAACCTTCTGTTTAACATGTTATTAGATTATTCTCCTATCCAAAACAGAGAGGGAGAAGGAATGAGATGAAATGGGCTACAAAAGAGTATCATTGACTACAAAGCAAGAGACCCAGCAGTCAGCTTTATAGGGACAAAAGCAGATGCAAGTAGAAGCATACAAAAGTGTTTACAGGGGAAAACCTAACACGGGACTAAAGATTCATAACCCTTCCTGGTATCACTAGAATGCAAAGGATGCTATCAGAGCTGATCTGACATGTGCCAGAAGAAAAAGAATAAATTCGAGTTGCTAGTTCCACTCACTTCAAAACGTTAAGTTACACCCCTCTCCTGTTTCTGACTGCCCCAATAGCCGACCATCCCTGAAAGTCTCTCTCATTCGCTAGATAGCCGTCTGACAAACCACTTCGTGACACACAGAGCAACAGGAAGATGCAACAGGAGCAAAGGCTATAGGAATTAAATACTTGCTGGCAGACTCATACAGAGCAGAAACTAAGGTGAACCCCCAAAAAAGTCAGTGAACTTGCCAAGTGACACAAGTGCCATGGCAACTCCACTGGCAGGAGATCACCTGAGCTTCAACTAGACTTGGGAAAGGACTTCCTAATGCCTGATTTCCTCAGGGCCACCCCAGCATCCAGCAGCAGCGCAGCACTGCCCGGCATCCCTCCTGCAGCATTGCCTAGCAAAACCGCAAAAACAAAGCAAAAACCAGCTTGGATCAATGGCCCTGAATGATCTGCAGTCAGAGACTCAAAACAAGGAACAAAACAATTAAACTATAAACAGAAATACATCGTTTACTACCACAGCAGAGCAGACAGCACGATGCGTACTACCCTAAAAGTACTTTAAATGTGAGAGACATCATTTAACCTCTATCGGGACAAGTTAAAAACACCCAAGGGTGGCGGGGAACACCCCTAGTTCTCCCCAAGGGCGGCCAGCCCGGTACCTGCACTGCTGAAAGAGCCTGAACACCCAGACAGAGAGCGCAGCACAGCCACACCGGCACCCTACGTACGACCAGATGCACTTTTGGCACCACTGCAGCGCCAGGGTTTTATTTTTTTTTTTCAGTTGGAGCAGATGCTGCTTTCAACAGGTCAGAGAAAGGGCAGAGCAGGGGGACACACACGTGCCATTCACAAAACTGGCCCCAGCAGCTCTGGCAAAGGCTCCCGGCTCTGAGCCTGGCCACGGGTTAAACCGCCTTCTCTGGGCAATGGCAAACAGCTTCCAGCAGAAGGGCAGGATAAACAACACCGGGGAGCCGGCCGGAGGCAGGCAAGGAGGCCGAGAACCTGGGCCAGCAAACACAGCTTGGTCCAGCAGCCGCCGACGGGCTCTCGCCAGGGCAGCGGGGATCATAGGATCACAGAATGGTTAGAGCTGGAAGCGACCTTAAAGCTCATCTAGTTCCACCCCCCCCGCCATGGGCAGGGATGAAGCCGGCAGGGAGGCAGCCGGGTGGCAGAGGCCCCGCGCCCCTCGGGAGGCTGCCCTGCCTTCATTGCTGTGGCACCCCCCAACCCCAACCCGGCAGCACCCCCACACCAGAAATACCGGGCAGCGTTACCCAAATCCAGGAACTGACCCTAAAACCAGGCGTCCTCAAAGCTGGCGGCCATGCCCAGCGGCACCCCCAAACCCAGAGACACCCCCTAAACCGGGCAGCACTCTCTGCAGCCACACACACACACACACCCCACCCTCCCCCCCTCAAACCCTCCATGCGCACAAACCCCCACAACCCTGGCACCACCCTCCCTACCCAAAACACCCCCCAAACCCCGGGGCCGACACTACACCTGCCCACACCCCCCAGAAATCCCCGTCAGGGGCGGAAGCAACTCCCCAATCGGGCACCTCCCCCATCCCAACACCGGACGACGCTCCCCGAGACCGGCCGCACGCCCGAGACCCCCAGGCCCGTCCCTCAGCCCCGCGGCGGCAGGGGCAGCCCCCGGGGCCGGGTCCCGCACTGTCCGGAGCTGGACAACGGGGGAACCCGGAGCGGCCCAGGCTCGGCAGCCGCCGCCGCACTCACCGCCGGCCCGGCCGCGCCGCCGCCGCCACCGCGCTACGGCGAGCCGCGAGGGCCATGCCGGGCGGGCGGGCGCGCCCCGCGTTGCCGGGAGACGGGCGGCGGCGCCGGGCGGGCCGAGACCCGCTCCGCGCTCAAGGCCGTGCCGTGCCGGGCCGGGCCAGGCGGCCCCTCCCGGGGGGGGGGGGGGGGAAAGGGGCAGAGACCCTCCCCGGTGCCCGGGGGTGGGTGTGAGCTTCCCCCGGGGAAACTGACCGGCCTCCGGGGCCAGCGGGGACCCCAGCGCACGGCCATGGTGCTGGGCAGCCGGCCAAGGCCAGCCCGCCAGGAGGGAAGGTGCTGCCGTGGGACGGCCCTGATGCCACCGGGCTACCAGTGGTGATGCCGAAGGCGGATTTTATAGAATCACAGGATGGTTAGAGTTGGAAGGGACCTTAGAGATCCTCTAAGTTCCAACCCCCCCCTGCCCTGGGCAGGGACACCTCCCACCAGACCAGGTTGCTCCAAGCCCCATCCAGCCTGGCCTTGAACCCCTCCAGGGATGGGGCAGCCACAACTTCTCTGGGCAACCTGTTCCAGTGTCTCACCACCCTCACAGTAAAGAATTTCTTCCTAATATCTAGTCTAAATCTTTCCTCTTCCAATTTAAAACCGTTACCCCTTGTCCTGTCACTACACTCGCTGACAAGGAGTCCCTCCCCGGCTCTCCTCTAGGCTCCCTTCAGATATTGGAAGGCTGCTATGAGGTCTCCCCAGAGCCTTCTCCAGGCTGAACAACCCCAGCTCCCTCAGTCTGTCTTCATAGGGGAGGTGCTGTAGTTTATAAATGGTTAAACTGTAGAGAATCTTCTTTTAGAGAAGAAATGTAGCTATTTTAGCAACCATCCCAAATGATTTCAAGGACTTAGTAAGACAAGAAAGGATGTCTGTGGCCCTGAGAACGTGGTGGCCTAAGACAGGGATGCAATAAATGTGGACATTGTCTGAGAAACAGGTGGTAGCAGAGAGACCATTAGTTTTAACGAGCAATTAAGCAGTTAGAATGTTTTGCCAACATAAAAAGTGAGGCAAAGGACAGGTGAAGAAGATGAAGATTGAGGAAGAAATGACCCTCACTCAAAATGAGGACCACCGGAAGGCACAACTACGCATGCTCAAAAGCTTATTATAACACCTAAATGAAGTCTCAGAAATGTAACAAATATGCTAATGTTTTCTTGGAATTACGTTGAATATGTATACCTGTTGTGTATAAATTTAATTTAACAGTATTGGGTGTGGACAATAGGAGGAGCTATCCCCTGTGCACCCGGCGCCGCAATAAAGAATGCTTCCTTTCTGAACTTTAAATTGAGTCTTAGAAAGTTTTATCTGCCGGTTTGCGATTAACAGTGGTGGGGCTGCTGGTCTCGGGTACTGGGGAGCTGTGGGATGGGCCCCAACCCTGACACAGGTCCAGGGTGCAGTGTTGACAACCACCCCTTCTTGCTCTTCCTGCTCCCTGCCTCCTGGGGCAAAGGCACTCGCTGGCATCGCAGCGGTTGCACCTTGCACCTAGTGCTGTGTCCTCCCTGTGCTGTGTCCTCCCATGTCCTCCCATGATGGTGGACTGATGGAGAAAGGAAAATTGACGAGCCCCCGCTGCCCCAGCATAAGGCAGGAACAGGGCATCCCTGTTCTTCACCCTCTGCCCTGTTCCACCTCCTCCATGAAGCTGAAGCCCAGATTCATGGGACAGCAGAGGGGCCAGGACTGCTCGCACAGCACAGAGCTTGCGCCCTCCTGTCTTGAGAGCCGGGCAGAAGGACACCAACCTCAAGGGGATTTGAATTCCCATGGTGAGCATTTCCGAGAGAAATGCACCTCGGTTTCTGCAGAGCAGACACTGGATGCAATAAATTCCAGGATTCAGAGCCTGTCCCTGCAGGAGAAACAGAAGGAGCCCGAGTGAGGCCCTGGTGGTGCTGAGCGCCTGCCATGCCCCAGGGGTGAGGGAACAGCCCTGGATGCAGCCCCTGTAGAACCAGGCGTGTTTGCATGCTGGGCACACCGTGGTGCCATGGAACTTTCTGTCACCTACAGCATCCAGGCAGATGAGATAGTTGAAGCTCTACTCCGGATCCACCTCCACTGCCTGACCTGGGAGGTGCTCCCAGCAAAACGACTTGGGGGGCTGAGGAAAGGGATGGGTGAGGTGAAAAGTGCTGAGTCCTTTTTCTCTGGTGCCGGGGAGGAGGGGAGAGGAGGTACCTGTACAGAAACTGGGTGATGCACCCACCCTCCAGGGCACAGGGAAGATGGAAGCTGCTCTCGCAGCCCATCTCCCAGCAGGTGAGGGTGACTCTGCTCTCACAACTGAAGCAGTCCTGGAAAGAACGCTGTCAAGCCCTCACCTTCTGTTCTGCCTGCTCGATTGTACGTCAGATACCCTCAGGGAGGAATCCCACGAGTCCTCCATCCTCCACCCATTGCTGAAAAAGCTCGTTGGGGGAAAAAAAGTACAGAAAAGACAAAGAGCTGATGATCAGAGCGGGGCAGGGACTGCCTGTCGGAGAGCTGGAGGGAGCTGTGAGAAAGGTTGGCTCATGAATAGAATGTAAAGAGGACACAGTCTTCGAAGCGAAGATAAAAACTTTATTAAAACACAACGAAGGGGTCAGTCGAGGCGGGTGCTCCCCCCAGCCCCTCCCCTGTCCTCCCTGCCCCTCCCTCCCCCAACACCGGCACACCCCCTCGCAGCACTTCAGGTATTTATGCCTTCCTGTCCCATTTCCCATTGGTTGGGTCCTTTAGGTGGATTATCCTATCACAGGCTTCATCCCACCCCCTCTCCTTTTAAGGCGTTGTTCTCCTCAGTTGGCCACGCCCCCCAGCACGCAGCCTCCTCCACACCTCACGCCGCTCGGTAGCAAACGGCCGCAACCGACAAAATGGCTGAAGGGAAACGGCCGCGTTCACCTCCCACAGAGCCCCAGAGGAACTCAGCCGGGCAAAACTCGTGGGCACAGGTCCCTTCTCTCTCCAGCTTGGGCCCCCATGTCGCCGAAGGAATGACGTACTTCACTTCTAAGAGAGAATCACAGAATCTTCTAGGTTGGAAGGGACCTTAACGATCTTCTTGTCCAACTGTCAACCTAACTAACAAAAATAGACACCCGCACAACAAACAAAAAGCAACACCATCACTAAACCATACCTCCCAGCACTCCATCAACCCGTCTTTTGAACACCTCCAGAGATGGTGCCTCAACCACCTCCCTGGGCAGCCCATTCCAGTGTCTGATAACCCTTTCAGTGAAAAAAATTTTCCTTAATATCCAGCCTGAACCTCCCCTGGCATAACTTGAGGCCATTTCCTCAAGAAAGCAGCAATACGTTTATTGATACAAACAATTATTCAAAAAAATTAGAGTAAATGTGACTGTTTTAAGAAGATTCTGTGGCAAGTTACACTTGGTTATTGAGTGCAGAGAGGACAGGCTCAGACAAAGGGAGCCTTCCTGTTGAGGTTCAGAGGTTCTAAACCTGTCAGGGGTTTAGAAACCCCTTTGCTTTCTAAACTTCTCAGAAGTCCAGGTGTGGCTGGATCCAATCATACCTTTTTGTGGTTGGGGTCGATGATCTCAACGGTCCCTTCCAACCATCAAGATTCTGTGATTCTAGTCCCAGACTTGGTCAATGTGATGAATAATGTTTTAAGTCTATGTTGACATCGTTTACTTTAAGATGGAGTGTACTAAGATAGGAAGGCCAGGGGAGCCTCAAGAAAGTACTGAAGGTCTAAAGTTCCTAAAAAACAACAGATGTACATCACAGAGGGATGTGATGCCAGCATTGGTTTCATGCTAATTAGCAAGTCAGCAAAGTCGCCCAAATTGATCTACTGAAGTTGAATTGTCTCCTTATAGTCTCATTTCAATGTGAAAACCATACCTCCTTGCTGGAAAATTCCCCCTACCCAAATAAGCCCCTCACTTTCTGAATACACGCAATAAATTTAAAAGGAGCCGTATGTTGAGGCAGGAAAGAAACTAGGCCATGGCTAGGTAGGAGGCACTGATACTAGACACAGAAAAGGCACTGAACTGTATGAATACAGGCTTTGTGGAGATACCACCCAGCACCCATCTCTGCACAGACATGAAACAAAGATCTCAACTCTGTGTGTGTTAATCTGCCTCTTGCACACCTGGTAGAAAACCCAGATTTGGGACAACAAACGGTTTATGTCCAAAGGATTGTTATGTTCACAGTCTATCCATTCCATCACTTAGCCAGGATTTCAACATTTAGCATGATATAAGCCACTTAATGAAGATCTGTCATGGCAAGGAATCTGGAGAGGAAACCCTGACAGGCCTCCCTTCTCATGGGGAGATCACAGCCTGCAGGACAACTCACTGGGCCCGGGCATGTTCACTACTTAAAACTGACCTATAGTCAGCCATCTTTGCACACCAGAGAGACCGTCATGTCCCTGTTCCAGGCGGCATTTTGCTACCGTGTTACCATTTGTCCCCAAAGTACAGGTGCTGCCATGACAACCAGCCCCCAGTGCTGGTTGTGGATTGGGCAGGAGGAGCCGGGGAGGGGGTTGGAGCACTGGGCCACACCTCAGATGGCGGGATCAGCCTCCAGCCCGCCACACAGCATGGACGCTGGAGAGGGGAGAGCAAATGGCGGCGGGAATGAGCACCTCTGCGGGGCCGGGGGAAGCGTCCCTGAGGGATTTCCCCCAAGGGTCTGTCTGTCCCTGCCCAGCCGGCTGAAGGGCAGGGCTGGAGGCCGTGGGGAGGAAGGGGCCATGGCAGGCAGGGGTGTCCCAGCAGGTGCCCACTGCCCAGCCTCACAGCGACAGGCTGAGGGCCCTCATGAGCACCCCATGCCTTTAACCTTGGTGTGTCATCCCTTTGCTTGTCATGGGCAAGGCTGACAATACTTCCCTCCCCCATCGAGCCCTGTTTAAAGCTCTGTCAGAAGTGCTGCTAGCTCAGGAGCAAAGACCCTCTTCCCCTTTCGAGAAAGATGAACCCCATCCGACGCCAGCAGGCCTGGTGCTGCGAAGGCCATCCCGTTCTCAAAAAAACCAGAATTGTGGTGGTGACACCAGCCATGGAACCACGTATTAATGGACTGAGAGCCTCCATTTCCTCCAATGTCACTGCTCGCAATTGGAACGAGAAGGGAAAATAACCTCCTCCCCAGATTCCCTTGCTAACTATCCCAAGGCTCTGAAGTCTCTTTTCGTTGCCCTTGGGCTACATGTTCTGACTTCATTGCCACCCACCTGGAAGAGCAGCAGTGGATAATAGTCTGAGGGCAGTACCAGGCCATAAAGTTTCCTAGTGATGTCACTAACCCAGGCCCCAGCGGGGCAACAGAAGTTCCCTAAGATATTAGGCCCTCGGTTCCCCTCAGAAGGGAGTCGTCTACAACTACATAACACTTGTTTTCTTTCTTGATGAGGTAGTTGTTATACGGGGGGATAGGCATTTCTGGTCCTGGCAACTCCTGTGGTGTAGTGGGACCATCATCCACATCATCCATTGGCTGGCCTGCCACATCCAGAGCCTCGTAGCTGGGGTAGGTGAGGTGAACAAGGAGGGGGTCTGCTTGCTGCCCCTGGCACGGACTTACCTCCATTCCTAGCCACCACCTTCACCCTGGTGACGGGAGGATGTGAGATCCCTTTGATCTTATATTTTTTCTGGCGTCTGTCCCTATTTCTCAGGGAGGTCAGAGCATGGTTCCACTACTCTGTTTCTTTCTTGCTCTCTAATGCAGCTAAGCCTTTCTACTTCATCTCTTCCCTCTGCAACCAGGCTGAGCAGATCGTCCACCTGGTCACAGCTCAAACACTCCCTGCGGCCTGAAACCTAGGTTGGCTCCATGTTTCTGTAGTGCTACAGTTATGCTGGCAAATGCAGAGGAGGTAGCTTTGTGCCAGGTGGAAACCATAGCTAAGCTCCCCCTCACCAGCTGAACTCATCTCTTGAGTTGGCAGAGTTTCAGCAGTGTTCTTGCATGCCCTTCTGAGCAAACCCTCTGGCTGACACGCCAGGTTACAGCTGTCTCCAGAGAAGAACAGTTAAAGCATGTGGAAAGCGGCAGGGCCCGGGGTGCGTGATGCTGGGAACGGAGCCGCAAGGCCATGCTGGGAGAGCGGGCATTGCTGGGAGAGGGGCAGCATGGCACGGAGCTTGCATCCTCCTGTCTGGAGAGCCAGGCAGAAGGACACCAACCTGTTAGGGATCCAGATGCTCATGTTGAGCATTTCTTTCCGGTATTGATACCGGTTTTTACAATGCGGGCAGCAGAAGTTCAGGTATCCCAGATGGAAAGCATGAGCCTGGATGCAGCCCCTGTGGAACCAAGCGTGTTTGCACGCTGGGCGCACGATGGTGGTGTAGGACTTTGTGTCCCCCAGAGGGTCCAAGCAGATGAGGGACCATGGCTGTGAGGCCAGAGTCACAGCAGCAGCACAGGATGGTCTGGCAGAGCTCTTCTTGTCAGTGCTTGTGCCTCGAGTCCTTGGCCAGACAGAGATCGTGTGCAGCGCCCCCGGGTGCAGCCTTGGACACTTACCCCTCTGCCTGCTCCCTGCCTCCTGGACAAAGGCACTCGGTGGCATCGCAGCGCCTCTGCCTCTCATTTCCTGCATCCTCCTCCTCCTCATGTGAAGATGGTGGACTGATGGAGAAAGGAAAATTGATGAGGTCCCGGTGCCCCAGCATAGGGCAGGTGCAGTACCCCCTGCCCTGTTCCACCTCCTCCATGAAGCTGAAGCCCAGAGTCATGGGAGAGCGGAGGGCCAGGACTGGTGGGGCAGTCCCTGGCACGGCACAGAGCTCGTGCCCTCCTGTCTGGAGAACCAGGCAGAAGGACACCAACCTGTTAGGGATCCTGATGCCCATGTTGAGCATTTCTTTCCGGTATTGATACCGGTTCTGACAATGTGGGCAGCAGAAACTGAGGAAGCCCCGGTGGAAAGCGTGAGGCTGGATGCAGCCCCTGTGGAACCAAGCGTGTTTGCACGCTGGGCGCACGATGGTGGTGTAGGACTTTGTGTCCCCCAGAGGGTCCAAGCAGATGAGGGACCATGGCTGTGAGGCCAGAGTGATCGCAGCAGCAACAGGATTGTCTGGCAGAGCTCTTGTTGTCAGTGCTTGCGCTTCGAGTCCTTGGCCAGACAGAGATCCCGTGCAGAGCCCCCGGGTGCAGCGTGGGACACTTGCCCCTCTTCCTCTGCCTGCTCCCTGCCTCGTGGGCAAAGGCACTCGCTGGCATTGCAGCGCCTCTGCCTCTCATTTCCTGCATCCTCCTCCTCCTCATCTGAAGATGGTGGACTGATGGAGAAAGGGAAATTGATGAGGTCCCGGTGGCCCAGCAAAGGGCAGGTGCAGGGCGTCCCTGCTCTTCCCCCCTGCCCTGTTCCACCTCCTCCGTGAAGCTGAAGCCCAGAGTCACGGGAGAGCGGAGGGCCAGGACTGGTGGTGCAGGCCCTGGCACGGCACAGAGCTTGCACCCTGCTGTCTTGAGAGTTGGGCAGAAGGACACCAACCTGTCAGGGATCCTGATGCCCACGTTGAGCATTTCTTTCCGGTATTGATACCGGTTTTTACAATGTGGGCAGCAGAAGTTCAGGTATCCGAGATGAAAAGCGTGGGCCTGGATGCAGTTCCTGTGCAACCAGGCATGTTTGCATGCTGGGCACACGATGGTGCTGTAGGACTTTGTGTCCTGCACAGGGTCCAGGCAGATGAGGCAGATGGTGTTTTCCTCTGGAGCTGCCTCCACTGCCTCCTCTGGGTGGTGCTCCCAGCAGAAGGACCTCAGTGGCAGAGGAAAGGGATGGGCGAGGTGAGAAGTGCTGGGTCCTTCTTCCCCAGGGGTGGCGATGAGGCTGGAGGGGTTGTGAAGGAGCCGCAGAAACTGCTCTGCTCTCGGTCTGCATTGAGTTCTCACTGTGGGTTCCCTTCTGCTTTTGCTGATGCTGGCAGGAAGGGCACTGAGGAGATTGCCGGGAGATGGGTGGCAGCACCTTCTGGGCCGTGCTGGGCTGGGCGGCCCTCCTGGGGGTCGAGGCAGAGACCCCCAGTCCCAGGGTTGTGTGTGAGCTTCCCTCGGGGAAACCGAGCAGGCTGTGGGGCCGGCGAGGCCCCAAGGGCACGAGCATGGCTGTGGGCAGCTGGCCAAGGCCAGCCCGCCATGAGGGAGGTCTGGGGAAGGGGCTTCCGAGCCCCGGGGAGAGGACAACCCTCTGCACCAAGCTCTAATGCTGCCCCTCCAGACAGGGTGAGGAGGAGGAGGAGGAGGAAGCGGCCAAACGAGCATGGAATCTCTCAGTGCAGGGATTAACGGCCAACTTTATTGTGCCGGAGGAGGGGGATGAGGGCCAGCCCTCGGGGACCGGGCACGGCTGTTCCGGCGGCGTCGGCGGCGTCTGGGCCGGCTGTGGCGATTTTGGGGCCGACGCTGCAGGCGGGAGCTTTCTCTAATTGTCACAGGCCCACGGGGCCTGGAGCGGCTGCCGCTCTCGAGCGCTGAGGAGCCAGAGGAGCGGCTGGTGGTGCTGGGGCTCCTGGTCCTGGTTGCCGGGGAGCGGTGGGATGGCCGCAGCCCCTCCTGGCTGCGGGTGCTGCTCTCAGCACTTGGTGGTGGCACACGGCTCCTGGCACGGCGTGTTCTGGGCCGGCTGAGTGGATTTTGGTCCCGGTGGTTCAACCTGGAGCAGCTTTGCAGGTGGTGGGACCCAGGGGGGCTGGAGTGGCGCCTGCCCTCCCGCACTGAGGAGTCGTGGGACGGCTGTGATGCCCCCTGGCTACCAGTGCTGGGGCTTCTGGTCTCCCGTGCTGGGGAGTCGCAGGAGGAGCCCGCTGGCAGCTGGCTGGCGGTGCCGGGGCTGCTGGTCTCGGGTGCTGGGGAGCTGTGGGACGCCCCCAGACCCTCCTGGCAGGGGGTGCTGCTCTCCTCAGTTGCTCGTGGCACAGGGCTCCTGGCACGGCGTCTTGTGGGCCGGCTGTAGGGAAGTTGGGCCCGACGCTGCATGCGAGAGCTTTCTCTGATCCTCACGGGCCCACGGGGCCTGGAGGACCCCGCTGGCAGCTGCCTGGTGGTGCTGGGGCTGCTGGTCTCAGGAACTGGGGAGGTGTGGGACGGCCCCAGCCCCACCTGGCAGGGGGTGCTGCTCTCAGCATTTGCTCCTGGCACATGGCTCCTGGCACGGCATCCTCTGGGCCGGCTGTAGGGAAGCTGGGCCCGACGCTGCATGCGAGAGCTTTCTCTGATCCGCATGGGCCCAGAGGGACCGGAGCGGGTGCCGCTCTCAAGCGCTGAGGAGCGGGGGGAGGACCCCGATGGCAGCTGGGGGGCTGTGCTGGGGCTCCTGATGTTGTGGGATGGCCCCAGCTCTGCCTGGCTGGGAGTGCTGCTCTCAGCGCTTGGTGCTTGCTCGCGGCTGCTCTCACGGCGTCTTCTAGGCCGGCTGTATGGAATTTGGGCTTGACGCTGCAACCTGGAGCGGTTTCGCATGCGGTCAGGACCAAGGGTGCTGGAGCAGCTGCTGCTCTCGAGCGCTGGGCAGCGGTGGGATGGCCTGGGTGCCACTTGGCTGCTGGTGCTGTGCCTGCTGGTCCCAGGGGTGGGGAATCCACGGGAAGTCCTGGATCCTGCCCGGCTGGTGGTGCTGGGGCTGCTGGTCCCAGGTGTTGGGGAGCCCCGGGAAGGCCCCGCTCCTGCCTGGCTGGCGGTGCTGGTTCCGGCGAGCTGTGAGCTGGCACTGGTGGCTGTAGGGGGAAGCAGGAAGGTCAAGAGCACGGCCCCCCAGGCCTGGG
>QJSC01027311.1:169327-198520 GCA_003697955.1 Calidris pygmaea | reverse complement strand
TGGCACAACAGGAGAAGCAGTGGAAAGCCGCTTGCTGTGGTTGCTCTCCATTCCCATTTCGGCTCTCGCTCTTCTGGCAGTACCTGACTGAGGACCAGCCAGTTTGGTCAGAGCCCCAGAAGGAGCTAAAACTGCTCAGCAGCAGAACCTGTGCCTCTTTTGGGGCAACCAGTGCCTGACCCTTCTGGTGTTGCAGGTCACTCCTTCACTATGCTCTCAGCGTGAGGCAGGCAGCCAGCTGAGGTGCTTGGGGGACAGGCCCATTTGGCACAAAGCACATCTCTCTAGAAGAAGCTGTTGGTTTGGGATCAAGTACTTTTCCAGTAAATCTGGCACCTCCAGGTAAGAAAAAAAGAGGCATAAGAGGAACTTGCTGACAGCTGCCCCGATGTGTGCTGGTGATTTGGGGAGGAGAGAAGCCAGATCAGGAACAGGAATCCCCATGGCATACATCCAGAAGTCACTAGTCAAGATTTGTTGAGGGGTTTTCAATCCTGAAAACTTAAAAAAGAGAAGAGGCCTTGAGTTTCTGTCTTTTGTAGCTCATGTTTTCCTTGGCTCTTTTTAGCTGAGGAGAAGACACTTCTCTCAACACGTACGCCCCTAGGAAAGAGCTCAAGGTCTTGTGCAACACACTCCCAGTCCACAGGGTTCGGAGAAAGATGGCAAAGATGCTGAAGATAGAACCAGTTAGTGATTTCTAGTGTATTTTTATGACTATACCACTGGACAATGATAGCTCTCAGAGAATTCACCTAAAAGTGCATGTATAGGAGCACCTTTGTAAAGCACAAGATGTACTTCAATCTGAAGACCATCGCAACAAAATGGCACCAAACCAGGACTTTCCAGATCGTGACTGTAATACTTGGCTTAATTGCATCCTGCCAACTGCTCGCCACTGATGAAATACAGTCCGAGTGTGCCATAATGCTCTGCCGGTCCCTTGAGATAAGACAGTAAGATGGTATTGCTGGCAAAACAGAGTGATATTTCATAAACTGCTAAAAATCAATGGTGATATGCCTGCTTATACCTTAGATGAACTTTTCTCGTGAACTGGAAAGTAATAGGGTGGGTAATGCTAGTTTCGACGAAATGAAATGACGTAAAACTTCTTGAAAGGGGAGTAAGATGGAGGGGAGAGAATCCAGTGCCAGAAAGCCAGAGACAAGCACAAGCTGTGCTCCGTGCACCACAAATGGAGTACAGAGTAAATACTTCACCTGAAAGTGTTACTCTGACCCGAGAACGGGAGAAGACGTTGCTGAAACTGCAGAACAGATTTTGCCTTGGTGTAAGAAGATGGAAAAACCCCCACTGTTGGGACTGGGGCTCAGCCTCATGCCTGGCATGTAGGGGAGCATGTGTCTTCTGCAACAGGACGAAATTGGGGTTGCTCATAGTGGGGTAAGAAAGCCCCTTCCCCGACAGCCCCGACAGCCCAGCTGTCAGAGAGCTTCGTGGTCTGCTCAACTACATGGAAAGAAGCAGAATGACCTGAGACTAAAGAAGGAAAACAAAGTTTGGGCACGAGCACGGTCCCCCCGAGATCATGCTGGAGATCCCCCGAGATCGAGGTGCTGGAGCGGGTGCAGAGGAGGGCGACGAAGCTGGTGAAGGGCCTGGAGAAAAAATCATATGAGGAGCGGTTGAAGGAGCTGGGACTGTTTAGTTTGAGGAAGAGGAGGCTGAGGGGGGACCTCATCACTCTCTACAACTACTTGAAAGGACACTGTAGAGAGGTTGGTGCTGGTCTCTTCTCACAGGTAATTAATGACAGAACGAGAGGGAATGGCTTCAAGCTGCAACAGGGTAGGTTTAGACTGAACATTAGGAAAGAACTTTTCACAACAAGAGTGGTCAGAGACTGGAATAGGCTGCCCAGGGAGGGAGTTGAGTCACTATCCCTGGATGTGTTTAAGAGCCGTTTCGATGTGGTGTTGGGGGAGATGGTGTAGGGGAGAACTTTGTAGAGTGGGGCTGATGGTTGGACTCGATGATCCCAAGGGTCTCTTCCAATGTAGACAATTCTATGATTCTATGCAGAAGGGATTATCTCTTGCAGATGAAGACAGCTGGCTGTGAGTCGCAGGCACTTGCAGTGTTAAGGCTGGTGCCAACCAAATATATATGTATGTTAACGTAAATGGTCTCCACCTCCAGTGAAACCAGTGGGCACAATGAAACTTGCTTGGCCACGTTTCTTGTCAAGGAGGCTTTGCCCAACAGAGTGGTGGGGCCTGTGTAGGAGGCAATAGCTCTCCTCTTCCTCCCTCCTGCCCTGCCTGCTGCAGGCTGTGGGTTACAGTTCCCAACCTTGTCCTGTGAGGAACCAGGTGTCCCAGCACCCCCTGAGTGTCTCCACCAGGCTGGTACCACTCTGAAGGTACCGGTGAGCTGCCCTGCAGCAGCTCCAGCTGTGGGGTCACCCAAAGGGGCCATTGTGTATCTAGTGAGGCATTTTTAAAAGCATCTTACAAAACTTTACGGAGAGTGGTTTGCTCTTCAGTTCTGCCCAAAACAGAGAGTAAAGTAACTTATCGAGAGACTTTAGCCTAAATTCGGTGCAGAACAGCTGATTGTGTCGGTGCTATGTTTAGTAGGACCTGTCTAGAACGGAACTAGCTCCTCTTCTCTCTCTGGCAGTCACTTGCATTTTGATAGAGCGGTGCCATCGCTGTCTTTAAATGATCCCGGGATTACCCCTTCAGCCTTACCCAGCTGGAGTTGCAAAGGTAGAGGCTCTACCCCTGGCATCAACCAGTCCGTTGCCCATCAGGCTTGTCCCCACCTTCTCCATGCCCACACGTTCCTTGCAAAAGGTACCCCCTGCCAGCGGTGAAGAGTCGCGGGCCAATAAATCATGGAATTCCAAACAGGAATGTCCTTGGTTTTAAATTGGAAGAGGGGAGATTTAGATTAGATCTTAGGAAGAAATCTTTTCCTGTGAGGGTGGTAAGACACTGGAAGAGGTTGCCCAGAGAAGTTGTGGCTGCCCCATCCCTGGAGGTGTTCAAGGCCAGGCTGGATGGGGCTTTGAGTGACCTGGTCTGATGGAAAGTTGGAATTTGATGATCTTTAAGGTCCCTTCCAACTCTAACCATTCTACAACTCTATGAAACAGAGGTTTGTAACAAAAGAAAGGATCTGCCTGGGTAATATAACACACAGTGCATGTGAAATTGCACAGGAAGGGTGTGTTGCAGATTCACGGCGTGTTCAGACAGCCGCAACAAGTAAATTCAAGAATTAATAATTTTACATCTTATACGTAAACAGCAGCCGCTTGCCAGACACCCACCACATACGAACCGCTTCTTTGAGAAAAAGCAAGAGCATCCCAGGGATTACGGTAGGAAGGAAGGGTCAAGGATAACTCAGTAGCTGTGCAATACTCAGCCACTTGGACCAAACAGAAGGTGACAGCTGCCTGGGGCAAAGGTTTCTGCAGGCAGACCTTTCACAGTGGTCACTAGATTGTGCTCCTCAGACTTTGGTGCTAAATTTGGAAATAATGAGGTCAGTTTGTTTTGTTGTTTTGTTTCTTCTGGCATACAAGTGGCCTACTTTATAAAGTTCAAATGTGCAAGTAGTAAGCAAATAATTCTCGACCACAAATACCACGGATTATGATGTTTTTATGCCAGACTAGCAAATGTAAACAGGTTACATGACATGTTAACTAAACAGAAAAGAACAATTCCGTGCTGTCAGTGGATTCAAATTACTGAAATATAGATATGTATGCTCTATTCAGGATGCCTTGGAAAAGCATCATTGGCTTTCGACCCATGTTAAAACCAGCAAGACAGCATTAGAGCTCATGCTGTATTAATTTAGAGGGGGAAAAGCAGCCTCTTGATTGACTCATACACTCCTATATTCCAGCATGGCTTTCCCTTTTTTTTGTTTGGTTTTTTTTTTTTGTTTTGTTTTGTTTTCAACATTTGAGTCTAGCACTTCGAGCTGCAGGAGGATTCATCTCAGAGTGCACGGCTTGCGTAATAACGAGATTCTGACCTGGAATTTCAGCTTTGAGCCTTTCCCGAGCTCCTGGGCTCCAGCGCCCTGCTCCCACACGCTGTCTGAAGGCAGCGCCAGGCGCAGCGTTTGGCAGCCCTTGGTTTCGTCAGGGGAGCACAGGGTATTAATAGTTCGCCTTGTGCTTGGGAGAGCAAACACTCGAGCGTGATCTGAGGCTGTTGTGTTGCCATTCTCTCTGCTGCCTTCTGACTCGGGGTTATCCTCTCTGTAACGGTCCAGGGATGGGAAAAGGTTATAGATTGATTAAATCCAGCGCATCGTAATATCATTCATAATTAATGTTATCCGAGGGGATACCGAACCATTGTTGACATTGTTTGACATTGCTGTCTGTGCTGACCAGTAGGCATGGACCTTTTCCACTTGCCTCACTTGTTCAACCCATTTTAAAAAATCCCCAAAGCTGCAAAAATCTTCTATTTCTGAGGCTGCCAGCAATAGGGCTCCTCGCTGTTACATCTGCGGACGTGCCGTTCTTTCCAGCACGCCTTCTGAGCCGGGTACCTTCTGTTCTCCAGCCTCTGAGCGGAGAGGTGACCTGGTTCCTTCCATTCGCTTCTGCTGCAGCCACCACGGAGCAGCCCTGCTCTTGCTTCTCCGCAGCACGGGGGGCTTTCTGGTGCTCGGCGGAGACGAGACAGCAGCCTTTCTGTCGGGAGGCTGTAGGATGCTTATGTAAGTGCTTTAATGCAGGGCTTATATAACTGTTTTAATGTCAGGGCTTTCGTTTGGTGTCTGCTTGTGGAGAACTCCCCCTCCTGTAGGTAGGTCGAGGCACACGGTGGAGAGGCAGCTCCCGGCTAAGCACACAGGGCAGACCTGCCTGCTGTGGATAACTGGACTGTGGGGCAGGGGGGAGCATGGCCGTGGGAGGTGACACCCCCCCCTAACTTTGGGGCACTGGGGGAAGCACAAGGGTGTGCTTATTCGGGGCTTTCCCACGCTGCAGAAGATGTCGGGCTGGGTCGCTGGAGGTTTGGGTTGTTTGCTGGCAGCTTCGAGCCGTGAAGTTCACGTGGGAATACAGGGAGAAGGCAAAGGCAAGAGAGAGCCACAAAAAGCCCTCTGAGGCCTGAAGACATCAAGCTCCTGGACTTCCGTACAAGAGAGGTGATAATATTTGCATATCAGAAAAGTCAGCAGCTGGCACGCTCGCGCCTTTGCGCGCGGAGAGCATGGAGGTTTCTGCCACACGTTGTGAAACCACGTGGGGGTCACAACATTCGGAGAAGGGATGTTACATTCCAGCCGGTGTAGCTACTTGCCCCAAAGGAACCTGAGTAACAGGGTGTCGACTTGGAAAATTCCCATCCGACCAGTCTAACCAGCTGCCACTCAAGAGACGCACTGGGCTCCCATGGCTGCAACCGAGTAGAGCCAGAAGTGGGACAACCACCCTCTCGGAGCCCCCTGCCCCACAGCTCTTCTGGGAACCCCTTGCATTTTCCCTCCGGGCTGGAGAGGCTTGAAAACCTTTGGTGCAACACAGCTGGCCCTTCCTCACATTTCCGAGCGCTCCGTGGGGCAAAAGGTGTGTGGCGGCAGCAGGAGCACCCCGCTGGGGGAGAGGAGGAGTGAGGCTGATCCTGGGTTCCCGCCTGGTCCTGCCAGACTTTGGTCCTTGTTTTTAATTCTCTCTCTCTCCTGGTGGCCCTGCCCAGAAGATTGCTCATTCCCTCACCCCACTGTCACCAGTTGCTCGGTCTCTCCCTTATTCCCAAAATGCAATGACTCATCCTCTTGCACTCGTCTTGCCTCTGCTCATTAATAACACGTTTCGAGTGCTTCACCTTTTCCTCCTTTGCCATTATTGTTACTTTCTTCCATCACCATTTGCTAAACAAATATTTTTTTCATCCCGGCTTTTCTAGGTAAATTCTTTTGCCCTCCACTGTTTAGGTTGAGGATGGAGCAAAGATGTAGGACAAATGGAGGCGCTTACTTCTCTCCTGGATGGGACGTAAAGATGCGCTTAATTATCTTTATGCAGGTACTGAAGCATTGTCTCTGTCTCGTCAACCACAGGAGGGCCTTTTTTTTTGTGGCAAAAGCGTGGCATCTAGTCATTCTCAGCCCTGTATCTCTTAGGCCAGGTTTACCAGGAAGGTATATGACAAGGCATGTACTTCTTCAACTAGATCCAGCTGCTCCGTGGTGGCTGTAGGGCAGTCGGTGTCCCCCTCACCCCAGGCTACTGACCCACTGTGTGCCAGGGGAACCAAGCTGGATGTCTTCTCCAGATGCAGCAGCAACCAAAACTGCAGAGACCAGACTAACCACTTCTTTTCTCTGCACAGAAAATAAATAAAATTTTTATGCTTTCCTCCAGGCAGCGAGTCTCATTGCAGGGCCCTCACATCTTGGGGCTTGAAGCAAGGGAAAACGTGGTTTCTTCTGAAAGCTTGGCTGGAGAAGTGCTCGCAAGGGAAAACTCAACAGCAGGAACATACTGCAGGAGGAAAGAGTGGAAAGGATGCCTCGTTACACACTGGGATCCACTCTGCACCCAGCTAACCCTGTATGGACTGTTTCCCACCCTTGCACATTCTGAGGGAGGGGAGCTGAGTTTCGACTCCATTTCCCCCCATAACATTTCACTTAGGGAAAAATACATTTAAAGTTAATCCTTAGTAAGAGTGACGTGTCGGAGGACCCGGGCCATAGGGCCATACTGGGCTGCTGCTGTCACCTTGGTCTGTAAGGGACCTGACGGCAGAAACCGTGCCCCTGTCGGGTCTGGCACTGGCTCTCAGGTTTGCCTTCTGCTGGAGCAGCCCTCCTCTTAGCACACACCAGGTTTTTGGACACGCTTGGGGATGCTGCAGGCGTGTTACCTCCTGACGCTGCCGGCGGCGCACGGGTGAAAGATGTCACAGAAACAGCTCTTCTTCCCGAACACCGCAGGGTCCCCGTGGCCAGGTCGGGGTCAGTTTATCGACGCCGTAACCCGTGTCCGCTCGCAGCAGCTCGCCCTATCTTCCCGAACGGCGGCGTTGTCATTAACAACATGCCAAGCATACCTTCAGAGCGACGTAGTAACGATGTTGTTTACAATAATAAGACTAAATCATGGAATAAAACCAATCTCGAGCTCGGTGAAACCAGTCACCGTAGGGATAACACAAACGACAGCATTCGCTGCCGGGCACTGCCTTGCCAGAGGGGCTGGCCCTGTGTTTGAGGACGATGTAAGCCAGCGTGTGGACACCCAGGTGACATCTGGATGGAGTGGCTTTACAGGAACGTTCTGGGCCAGCCAACCTGTTGCCAGGTTGTCAGTGGCCAGACAAACAGGGTGGAGCTGGACCAGAGGGCTGGGATGATGCCAGATCACAGCAAGTCTCAACAGAGAGGGGTGAGGGCTTGGTCAGGTCTCGGTGTTCAGCACCGTTCTGCTTGACCCTGCACGGGGATGTGTCCCACTTCGCTGCACACCCAGGGCTGTCCCCGCTGTCTCCCACATGGGTACAGCTTGGGTGAAGCTGTGCACTGTGTGTCTTTCACACCCACCCTCTACACAGCTCCTCCCTGATAAACATTGGTTATTTTGAGAGGAAGATAGTGGGGACAGTGTTAATATCTGTCACAGAGCACAAATACAGGCTGTGCAGAGAATGGCTGGAGGGCATCCCTGAGGAGAAGGACTTGGGAGTGTTCATGGATGAGAAGCTCAACATGAGCTGGCAATGTGCTCTCACAGCCCAGAAAGCCAACCACATTCTGGTCTACGTCAAAAGAAGTGTGTCCAGCAGGATGAGGGAGGTGATTCTGCCCCTCTACTCTGCTCTGGTGAGATCCCATCTGGAGCACTGCGTCCAGCTCTGGAGTCCTCAACACAGGAAGGACATGGACCTGTTGGAACGGGTCTAGCGGAGGGTCAGAAGGATGCTCAGAGGGCTGGAGCACCTCTGCTGTGAAGACAGGCTGAGAGAGCTGGGGTTGTTCAGCCTGGAGAAGAGAAGGCTCCGGGGAGACCTTATAGCAGCCTTCCAGTACCTGAAGGGGGCTACAGGAGAGCTGGGGAGGGACTTATCAGGGAGTGAGCCGATGAACCATGAGCCAGCAATGTGCCCTTGTGCCCAAGAAGGCCAATGGCATCCTGGGGAGCATCAAGAAGACTGTGACCAGCAGGTGGAGGGAGGTCATCCTGCCCCTCTGCTCTGCCCTGGGGAGGCCCCATCTGGAGCACTGGGTCCAGTTCCGGGCTCCCCAGTTCCAGAAGGACAAGGAACTGCTGGAGAGGGGACAGCAGAGGGCTACAAAGATGATGAGGGGCCTGGAGCATCTCCCTTAGGAGGAGAGGCTGAGGGACTTGGGGCTTTTGAGTCTGGAGGAGAGAAGGCTGAGGGGGGATCTGATCAAGGCTTATAAATATTTCAAGGGAGGGTGTCCAGAGGATGGGGCCGGTCTTTTTTCAGTGGTGCCCAGGGACAGGACAAGAGGAAATGGGCACAAACTTGAACATAAGGAGTTCCACCTGGACATGAGGAGGAACTTCTTTGCTGTGAGGGTGGCAGAGCCCTGGCAGAGGCTGCCCAGGGAGGTGGTGGAGTCTCCTTCTCTGGAGACATTCAAACCCCACCTGGACACGTTCCTGTGGGACCTGCTCTGGGTGGCCCTGCTTTGGCAGGGAGGGGGTTGGACTGGAAGATCTCCAGAGGTGCCTTCGTGTGATGTCCCTTCACCCCGTGTGATTCAAGAGCACTTTTGTTGACCGTGAACCCTTGCCCAGGTGCCTGATGATGAACGGCGGCCTGGGCCGGGCCGGGCCGGGCCCTGCTCTCCCTCCCGCCGGGGGGCGGCCCCGTTCCCGCCTCGTCCCTCCCCCTGCGCCGGCGGGGGGGGGGGGGCCATAGGCGGAGCACCGGGCGCACCTGGGCCGCCCCGCCCCGCCCTCTCCCCCTCAGCCGCCGGGACGCGGCCGCTTCTCCCCTCCCGGGGCGCTGAGGGAGCCGTGGCGGCGGCGTCCTACTCCCCGCTTCTCCCTCAGCTCCCCCGCTCCTCCCCGTGTGTGTGTGTGTGGGGGGGGGTGGGTGGGTGTGTGTGTGTGTGTGGAGCGCCAGGCTCCCTCACGGGAGGCGACGGAGGAGGCCGGGCTGCTCCGCGCGGCCTCCGCGCCCTCCCCGTCCCGAGCGGCCCGGCCCCGCCTGGTCCCGCCTGGTGCCGCCGGCCGGGCGGTGAGCTCCCCCGGCCCCATGTCGGTGCGGCAGCGGCGGCGGGCGGCCGCCGAAGAGGAGGAGGAGGAGGAAGAAGAAGAAGAGGAGGAGGAGGAGGCAGCGGCGGAGGCGGTGGGTAGCGATAAGGTGAGGGGGTGCTGGGAGGCGGGGGGGGGAGGTGGTGCCGTTGGCGGCCGTTGGGGCAGGTGCGCGGGCCGGGACGCGGCGCTGCCTCCCTCAGGCAGGGGATGGGCCCCTCCTCAGGCCCGTGGGGTGGCCGCCCCCACCTCGGAGCCAGCCCTCCCCGTGCCCTGAGGCCGCTCTGAGTCCGGGAGCGGTGGGAAGGCCACCTGGGAAGGGGTCTTGGTGGCCCAAGGCGTACCCTGCCCCGCTGACCCCCACACCCCCCGCTCCCCCGGCGGCGGGACTGAGATGGGGGCGACGGGTTTTCCTCCCGGCCCTCAGAAGAAGCTCGGCGCCGTTGGCCTGGCCGTGGTGGTTCCCCCCCTTCCCTCCCTCCCTCCCTCCCTCGCTCGCCCAAGGGGCTGGGGCAGGCAAAGGGCAGGCTGCGGCTTGGCCGGGCCGGTGTGAGCTGGGAGACAAACCGGGGGGGGTGGAGGGAGGGCGATCGGCTGCGAGTAAAGGCTGTGTCAGCACTTCCCCGGCAACTGCTGCTCCTTTTTATGGCCTTTCAAGTGATAGGCATTCACCTCTGGCCTGGGAAGGACTTACAGTATGGCACTTACCTTCCTGGAGAAGAGAAAGGTCTGGGGAGACCTTAGAGCCCCTTCCAGTATCTGAAGGGAGCTACAGGAGAGCTGGGGAGGGACTCTTTGTCAGGAAGTGCAGTGACAGGACAAGGGGGAATGGTTTTAAATTGGAAGAGGGGAGATTTAGATGAGATACCAGAAAGAAATTCTTTGCTGTGAAGGTGGTGGGACACTGGCCCAGGTTGCCCAGAGAAGCTGTGGCTGCCCCATCCCTGGAGGGATTCAAGGCCAGGCTGGATGGGGCTTGGAGCAACCTGGTCTGGTGGGAGGTGTCCCTGCCCAGGGCAAGTGGGGTTGGGACTCGATGATCTTTAGGTCCCTTCCAACTCTAACCATTCTATGATTTCTGCTAAGGCAAGAGGTTTTTGAAATACTGAGCCTATGCATCAGGTTCATTATAGTGGCAAAACAGCCACAGTGCTGTTCTTTTGTTTGTCGTGGAGTTAAGGCTTATCCCTACAAAAGCAAAGCACGTCACAGTTGCTAGTTGTCTGAATAAAACGCAAGAGGCCGTTCTCCTTTCGGTTACTACAATTAAGCTTTCCGGCTGCTAAATGGGAGTTTTGCTGTGCATGGTGGAGGGGCTCCTGGATCGGTGAGCATTTAAACCTGCGTGGATGTCAAAGCTGCAGAGCGTGCAGTCTGCCCCGGGCATGGTGGTGAGGAATTGGGAAGTCAAATTCAATAGTCGGTTTTTATTCTGCGCTTTGGCTGCGTGAACTCAAAGCCAATGAACTTGAAAATTTGCAGCACTGTGCTGCGTTCAGGGCTGTGAGCAAATAAGACAACGTTTAAGCTGTAGCTGCGTAGAGAGTATTTCTTTGTAGATGAGAATTAAGTTTTAAACATGATTTCTTGTAGCAGTGTGCTCAAAAAGCTGGTTCTCTGTGGAGTTGTTTAGGTTTGCTTTATTTTGTAGGCTAAGCCCATTTCCGAGGTGCGCAGTGAGCTGCCTTCAAAGAATTCTTTCCGTTCAAAGACTCTGCTCTCCGGACCTCAAAAGGGCATACCTAAAACTTGCTAATATTATTCTTGGTTTACCTACATGATTTCTGGAGAGGAAACTGTTCTTGCCTATAGGCCCTGCTGCGCTGTTACTTTAGCTGCTCAGCAGTCAAGTGTTTACTCCGGCTTCAGGTGAAGTTGAACCAAAAGGACTGGCTGCTGCGAACGCAGCCAGGATGTTGGTTACAGGAGGTGAATTTCAATATGCCTACATTTGTGATGGTCTCTTGAACCGCACAGAAGGCTTTTTGATGCATTATTTGGGGGACACTCCTTATTCCTGTTAGAGTTGTTCAGCCTATCTGCAATGTGCATGCCACCGGTGACCCTTGGCATGGCTCGCAAGCGACACTAAGGATTGATTTTACATATTAAGCTGACTTTAGTGCCATTGGTAACCGGTATTTTGTACTGAGTTTTCTATCAGAATGTGAGTCTGAGGCAATGTCTGCTGGAGGTGGTTTGATGGGAAGCATCTGGTCATCTGGATTCACAGATGCCACATTATGCATCTTCTTAGATCGTTGTACTTTCTGCTCTACCTCTCCCCTGACCTCTACAACAAGTGTGTAGCTTATTGTCCTTTGGCTGCTTTGAGATGGCCCATTTGGCACGGTGATTGCATATTTGGACCCAAAACTTGTTCTTTTGTTCAGAACTGTTCAGGATGACAGTGATGCAGGGCGTTTCCACTGCTTCCTAGTATGCAGATCGGAAACATCACCCTCTTCCTCTTTTGTAATGAAGGAGAAAACTTGGTTGTCCCCTTTCATATGTTAACTGCTTTGTGCTGCTCCTGCTCTCATTGACCCAATTAATTCAGACTTCCAGATAGTAAAGGTGACATACTTTAAAGCACCTTGTTTGCCAAAGCAGAGAAGTGCTCTGTGTCTTCTGAAGAGCTCCACGACACTAAGTTTGTCTGAAGGATTTTACCTACTGTACTTTCAGTCCTGTTTTCAGTATTTAATCTCATACTTTTCATGTCACGCTTAATATGTCTTTAGATGCTATTTTCTTTCTCAATTTAAGTGAAGCTGTTTTTTTTTTTTTTTTCTCATTTGCATGGGTTTCTTTACCACTAACTGGAAACAACTGGTAGCCATTTCTACATCCGTATAATTTCAAATAAAAGTTAACTTCCTTGGCTTTGTGTGAAGGAGTATGGTGTGCCCTTTGTGAAGCTCCTTCCTGAAGTTCCTGAGCTCTGCAAGTCTCGGTGTCCTCAGTTACTCACTAGCTTGTTGAGCTGATGACTTTTTGCAGAATTCCTATGAACATGCCTTTTCCCTGTAGGGCTTTGCAATTTCAGGAGTTGGTTGTTTCTTTGCATTGTCCTGTGGCATGTAGGAGTGATTTTTCCCTTAGCTCTTTCTTATTTGCTGCTGCTTGCTCTGGATGCTCTTTTCCTAAGAATGTCTTGTCGAAGTGCCTTCGTAAATATTCTGCGGCCCTTGGGAGAAAGAGGAAGGATTTGGCATTCAAATACTTAGTATGTGTAAGTCAGTTAAAGTTTTACATGTTGGCCGGCGTGTGTTCATGCTAATTTTAAAATTCCAGTTGTTTGCTGGAATTTAATTCTTTACTAATAAGCAAGTGACACTGCTTTCAAAAGCTTAAAAAAAACTGGTGTATCACAGTTATTCCTTTTTGTACTGCGCAGAGTTGTCGGGGGTAGGATGGAGAGGGGGTAGCGGAATCATGTTGCGTTGCTGGCAGTGGGAATAAGTGCTTGTTTGCCTGAGGCTGTTGTTAATTATTTGTAACTAAAACAAGCCTGGAATCGCTGACCACTGTTTCTACTACAGTATTGAAAAAGGTGTTTCTGTTCTGTGAGACAAGCCCTTCTGGGGAATCAATTGCTAAAAGAGTCTCTCGGGCCTGTGAAGCTGGGTTTTGGGACTTGGGTATTTCATAGCCAAAACTTCCCGAACCTGCTTGGAGATAAATGGAATTCCTGATGGCAGTATGGGTTATGGTGGAACAATAGAATTGGCCGTGGATCACTTAGTTACTTCATTTGTCTGATTTCTTTTTGCAATATCCAGAAAGAGGATCTGTTTAATTTTCACAGAGAAGTCTGACCTCTGTGCTGCCTGCTACAAGTGTGGTAAAAATAATAAAAGCTGACTATTTCCAAATCTCTGTTGTCTTGGAAGTGGTGGTGAAATAGTACTAACACGGATAATAAGGCACCTGTAGGTTTCAGTCTTTGATTCAGTATGTGCAGTTCTCTTGCTTGTGTTTCTGCATAGCTCAGGCTTTAACAGTTCGGAAAGAAACGGTTTCATTATTCAGGATCTTCCGATACGTTGATATCTTGACTACAGAGGAAGGTATCAAGGTACATCAATTAAATATGCTACAATGTGGTCTAACTGAACTATTGACTTCATTGTAAAACTTATGAGAGAGACTGTAGGAAGGTCAAAGCCAGAGGAGAAAACTTAAGTAACACTTTCACAGGTAAAATGACAATAATTAAATTCTTTTGCTTGCTGACGGTTTTTTTTTTTTTCATACAAGCTGTTGGAAAATGTCTTCGTTTTCTCGTTTGCTCTTCATGTAGGTGCTGCATTCTCCAAGAAAAACATAATTGCTGTCTACTTGGGAGTTCCTTATTGTGTCCTGGAAAAAATGCAGTACTCACAAAACATTGCAAACGCTTTTGTAACTAGAATAACTCTTGTGCGTAGTTCATTTGACATGTGTTAATTGTAGTGGACGGCATGTGGTACAAACCAGCAATTCAGATGGGTACGTCCTTCTAGATGATGAAAGGTTGACATGTCTATTTTTTTTCTGTGTGACACATGGCTGTATTTTGGTAGCTGTTGCAAAGTAGCCAAGAAGCAGAAATCCACATGGAAGCTTAATTTGTGGCAAGATGTCACACATTTTGACTTCCTTCCTGTAGGAGGCTAAGGACTGTTCGAGTTCCTCCTTTGTATGGCCAAGTATTTGTGGCCTTGTAGAGAAGATTTAGTTTAAGGATGAAAGTTTAAGAACATCAAAATTAAACCAAAACCCTGCAACTAAATAAACCTTTGTCTCGGGATACTTTGGAAATGATCAAAACCAGTGAGTGCCGTAGTGTGTCAGATAGGCATGTTTATAATGTGCTGAGCTCTTTGTAGAGTGTGAGTAACTGTCATGTTTGCTTCTACCCTGTAGTTGTTAGGTCTGCATCATCTCAGCCTTGTTGGACTTGTTGTCTATGAGCTGATCAGATAGGTTCTCTTGAAGGAACATGTGCCTTCAAATGAAGAGAAGCGATCTCACTGCAGCATCTATCCGTTGCAGACACTGCATCAAGGAGACGGGAGTGGAACACGTTCTGCTGTTAAAGGCTCTGCTACCCGCAGTTTGAGAACTCCAGAAAAAAAATGGAGACACCTCAGATAAAACATCTAATTTGGATTTGGGGTTGAAAGGTGTCTTAGTCACTTAGGACAGTACAACTTCTGCTGTTTTCAATTAACCTTTGTAAACCTTGTAAATACCCGCCTGTGATATGAAACCCACGGCGTTTCAAGTAATACCTCTTGCAGGTCCTTGTTGGTACTGTGTGTTCAGCTTGGCCAAATCCCAAACCTGAAGAGCAGGAGAAGGAGGGGCTGCTTGGTTTTATACTGAACACCAAAACCGCTTCTACAAGGTCAAGCTGAAGTCCAAGACTTGATTTTATTTTTTTTTTTTTGAGGGCTTTGAGTGGTTAACTTAGTGCTTCCTCCTATAATGATTGTTGTTATTCATGGCTATAAACTGGAATGTTTATAATCACCCATGGAAAATAATTAAGAAAACAATTTGCAAGAAAGACTTGTCCCCCAGTGATGAAGTTCTCTAAGTACTTCATGATGCAGAAGACAATTAACTAGCTTTTAACGAACAACTTCCTTTTTGGCTTCTGACTTTGCAAGTTAAATGCCTTATTCAGGAAATGGTTGTGGCCATTATACCAATTAACTGGAAAATAAAGTATTCAAGGTCATTTTTGAGGTATGTTACAACGGGAAATTGAAGATAGTTGGGGGTTTGTCTTCCTTCTGGTTATTGTAGCAATGTAAAGCTAAAAAATGACCCTGGGGCTTGTCATAGTTGGAAGGGACCTCTGGAGATCATCTCATCTAACTCCCCTTGCACCAGCCAAGCTCCCAGCAGTGTCAATATGAGGTACAAGCTACTGAAAACCATTGGATGAACACAGACTCCTTCTCCAAGGTGTTCAGATACTCTGACAATTGCCATCCACCTGTGAATTCAGATGTTGGAAATAGCAAATCTAAAACATTGCTTCTAACGAGGTGCATAAGTGACAGTTGCGTGTTAAATATCAGAGAGATAAAAATAAGTATTAAGTTCTAATGGATTTATTTTTTTTTTAAATGTTTAAGCACCAGTTGATTATGGAAACGTTTTCTGCAATACCAAAAGCCCAAAAATGGAACAAAAATCTTTGGGGATGTTCTTAGTTTCGTGTGCTTAAAAAAAGAGGACATCTCTGCCGTGTGCAAGCAGGGATTAATATTAAAGACGCTAAGTCGCGGTCTTAGTGCCAGGATTACTGCCCATCATCTGCACAGTGAGTAGTATCTTCTAAAACTGTACTGGTGGCTTGCTGCACTCCAGCGCAGGTCACACTAGTTGGAAAATGGTTTTGGGAGAGACCTTTGTGAGTCTGCCACCCCCGTCCCCCCAGTTGCATCTGTAGTTGATTTCCTGAGCTATCGTACAACACCATGAGAAACATCTCTGAATAACAAGGTGGCAAGGACAGTAATTTTTCTTTTTATAATGTGTTTATGTGCTTTTTCAGGTGTTCTACAGACTTTGTGAAGTCTGGACTGCAGAGTGTTTTCTCTTTTTACTTGTATTAATTATAGACGGTGTTTGTCTAATAATTATTCAGCTGTGGGGTATCAAGGAATAGGAAAGCATTGATCATAGAATCGTTTGGTTGGAAGGGACCTTCAGGATCATCTAGTCCAACCATCAACCTAACTCTGAGGAAAAAAAAAAAATCAAAAAAATCACTAAGCCATGTCCCACAGCACCATGTCAACCCATCTTTTGAACACCTCCAAGGATGGTGCCTCAATCCCTTCACTGGGCAGCCCATTCCAAGGCTTGATAACCCTTTCCGTGTAAAAATGTTTTGCTAATATCCAATCTGAACCTCCCCTGGCGCGACTTAAGGCCGATCATATTTTTCCGAAGAAGTAAATGATGTAAAATCCATTCAAGAACTTCATCCTGGGCGTGTGCGTGGTGCAATAAAGTAAATGAGAAGAAGAAAGGGCCTTACGTGTTGAAGAAGAGAATGACTTTTCCTGTTGTTCCCCGTTTGCCTTGCCGGCGGCCGGGGGAGGCTGTGGGGCGATCCCACCTGCAGCACCCTGGCCAGCTCCCGGGGCCGGACCCCCGGGCCTCCCCCTGCCCACCCGGGGGCCTCGGCCTTGCCTTGGGACGGGGAGGCTTGAGAAGCCTTTCTCTCATCCCCCTCTGCTGCTTACAGAGGTCAGTCGCCAAGGCAGTGGTTACACTGAAGTGTGGAAAAGGCCACCGGATTGGAGCATCTCCCTGATGGGGAAAGGCTGAGAGAGCTGGGGCTCTTCAACCTGGAGAAGAGAAGGCTGAGGGGAGACCTTATTAATGCTGACAAGGATCTGAAGGGTAGGTTGAAGGAGGATGGAGCCGGACTCTTTTAAGTGGATCCCAGTGACAGGACGAGGGGCAATGGGCACAAGCTGGAACACGGGAACTCGCTGGAGCGAGTGCAGAGGAGGGCAACGAAGCTGGTGAAGGTCCTGGAAGACAAATCATATGAAAAGCAGTTGAAGGAGCTGGGACTGTTTAGTTTGAGGAAGAGGGGGCTGAGGAGAGACCTCATCACTCTCTACAACTACTTGAAAGGACACTGTAGAGAGGTTGGTGCTGGTCTCTTCTCCCAGGTAATTAATGACAGAACGAGAGGGAATGGCTTCAAGCTCCAACAGGGTAGGTTTAGACTGAACATTAGGAAAGAATTTTTCACAGCAAGAGTGGTCGGGCATTGGAATAGGCTGCCCAGGGAGGGGGTTGAGTCCCCATCCCTGGATGTGTTTAAGGGACGTTTAGATGTGGTGTTGGGGGATATGGTGTAGGGGAGAACTTTGTAGAGTAGGGTAGATGGTTGAACTCGATGATCCCAAGGGTCACTTCCAACCTAGATGATTCTATGATTCTGTGATTCAAATCTGAGGAAGAACTTGTTTGGGGTGAGGGTGGCAGAGCCCTGGAAGAGGCTGCCCAGGGAGGGTGTGGAGTCCCCTTCTCTGGAGATCTTCAAGCCCCGCCTGGATCCTCCTGAGTGATGTGCTCTGGGCAGCCCTGCTTTGGTAGGGCAGTTGGACTGGATGGTCTCTAGAGGTCCCTTCCAACTCTGACAGTTCCATGGATTGAGAGGAAAAGGCCTATAAACAGAGTAACCATGATTGTAGGCAGCCTTAATTCTGTGGTGCCTTATGGAGGGAACAAGAGGGAGGATATACCTCTGCTGTCTTTCAAAGTGCCAAAAATACTTGGAACAAGGGAAGAAAATAATATTATTAAGGATAAGTAGGATAGAAAAGCAATAATTTTGATTAAGGAGAAAGAACTGAGATCTGCAATGAGGAAGCTGGGAAGAGAGGGGGACTGAGAAATAGCAGCACAGCAGTGGTGAAAAAAAGTTTCCAAGCACAGTTACTTCACAGTCTCCAGAGCTGTTAAGAACTGATGAACCTGTGGCGGTAGGGCAGGCCAGAAGCTGTTTGGGATTGTAAGGAGGTGAGGCAAGTCAGGGAGATCAGGAGGAAGTTCAGGTCTCAAGAGAGCCAGCCACTGAGCTAGAGACAACTCTCTGCCTTACTGCTGTGCCAGGGCTGAGTACAGCCGTCTGACTCCCCAGAGTCATGGTGTTTGTATCATTAGAATGAGTGAAGTAAATCATCAGCACCCTTAGTGTTGGCTTTTAACCAAGGGAAAAATAATCTTGGCAGTCTACTCTTACCATTGGTGACAATTTGTACATTGTCACCAAATTTATGTACTACCTATTTTGCATTTGGGTTGGAAACATGGTCTGTCTAGGTGATGTTTTCCTGAGTGGTCGTTAGTGAATACTGCAGAAACAACTGCAGTGTTGGAGTCATAGAAGAAGCTATCCTGAGTAATATTGTGTCCATAGGACAGTTGGTCACTTC
The DNA here is from genome assembly GCA_003697955.1 of Calidris pygmaea. Taxonomy (NCBI): domain Eukaryota; kingdom Metazoa; phylum Chordata; class Aves; order Charadriiformes; family Scolopacidae; genus Calidris; species Calidris pygmaea. Next base: position 180,316 of record QJSC01027311.1, on the reverse strand, counting down.
ACAGTTTGTTTTGGGATCATTCTTTTCAAGCTGGAAGATCCAAGCCCTGGCATATGTATGTATGAGACTGTGCCAGCAACCTCTTTTCATTGTACAAGGGGACTGTTTTTTCATGCGTTGCATTTCCTTGTTGTTTTTTTTTTTTTTTTCCCAAATGTGACTTAAACTGTCAGAAGACCCTTCTCCTTATTCCATAAAAGGTTAGTTTGAAATGTAGGTGAAGAAATATGTTAGAAGGCTGGGTATTACTGTTAAACTCATGTGTTCTGTGTCAGCTGTAGTATTTCTGGAAACATGTATCCTCATGTTTATGTGTGAGGGTTGAAAAAGTGTCTAGAATGTGAAGTTTCTTGAGCGCAGCAGGTAATGTCACAACATCTGAGTACTGGCCTTTTTACAAACATTTATTGGGATACATTTGTCTCTTACAACATCTACAGTTTCACTAGTATGCCATTATTGTGTTTTTAGAAGGTAATGTAGATATTATCAGTTCCTGAAGTAATGTTTATGATCTGAATACTATTTTCTGACATAATAACTAATAGTCTTGTGTGTTGTGTTGTGGGTTTGATTTTTTTTTTTTTTTGGTCGTAGGAAGTGGATGTGGACGAAAGACTTGGCGAGTTGGATCTTAGAAATGATTCAGATATTCCTGATGTTCCTCCACCAACAGACAGCACTCCAGAAATCCTCAAAAGGGCTTTGTCAGGCTTGTCTGCCAGGTATAGTAAACCAAACGGTTCTCAAATTTATTGGCTGCTAGCTAAAATTGTTACGGGTTATGTTGCAGTTTTAATTCTTACAGATCGTGCTGCAGTTTTAAATTTCATACAATAGAAATGAAAATTCATGGATAAATTTTAACTGGATGTCATTGATTTATTTATGCTTTGATAGTCACTTCAGTGTAATACTTTTTGCATGTACCTGAAGATTTCCCATTGCATGCATTTCCAAGTTCACGGCTGCGGTGTTTAGCTACAGTTTCTGTAAGCATTTGCCATTGCTCAGTCTAAGCATTGCAATAAAATGGGCTAAAGAATAGTAATTGGTTTTGAAGTCCAGAATAACTATTTCTGGGGTTTATAATAAACCGATTTATTAAGGTTATTAAGGTTAAGGGAGGGCAGCATTTGTGTATAAATGAAAAGGAAAGAGGTGTAAATTCTCTGGGTGAGCTTCTGGTGACAGCATTTCCACTTCCAAAAAATATTTCTTTACAGTTAAATACAACACAGCTTTTATTTTCCTACCTTTTAAAGCGATGTTTAATTTTTCCCTGCCATGTCTTTTCAAACCTAGATTTCTGCTTCCAACCCCTCTTCACAGGTGCTTAAGGACTAGCAAATGCGGGATGTGTGTTTATGTGTACAGATAGACAGATAATCGTGGGGCCTTGCATATTCATGGAGGCTTGGGAATAAAGTTCCTAGTATAATTTTTTTATACAATCCCTTTACACGCTTGATCAGTCAAGCCCTTTGGAGGTGGCAATTCACATTACATTTTTTTTCACTAATGCAATGAAAGGACATTTAGGTGTGTGATAGATCACATACACATATTCATTTTAGTAGGTAGTTTTTTGGTATCATGTATACCTTATGCTCAACTTAAAAACCCAAGCAATACGCAATGTATATTTTAGATGCAAGTTAGGTCATGGAAGAGTCAGAAGAAGGACCTCCAATCCAGACAACAATTAAAAACTTCCAAGTCCTTGTAAAAAAAATGATCTCCAATAGGTATCTCCAATAGCAGTGTGAAGCTACAGGTTTTTTGACTTGCTCCTTCTCTAATCTGTTGTCTGTTTCTGTTGTGATGTTTGGGAGCCATAAACATGCATAGAATCATAGAATTGTCTAGGTTGGAAGGGACCTTTAAGATCATATAGTCCAACCGTCAACCTAACTGATAAAAAACCATCACTAAACCATGTCACTAAGCACTATGTCCACCCGTCTTTTAAATACCTCCAGGGATGGTGCCTCAACCCCTTCCCTGGGCAACTGCATCAGCTGCGAGCAGAATGTGATGTTCTCTACTGCCATCACACTGCATGGAGTATCTAGTTCCTATCATTTTCAGAGTTCTCTTACCATATTAAATGTTGTGGAAGTCTTAGGTCTCCAAATCAGACTTGTTCCAAAGGGATACCTTAAAGCCTGCATCTAAGAGGTGTAGGCAAAACCTTTCCTGTTTCACGTGCTTGAAATTCTTCATTGGAGTGTTTGCACAAAGGTGCTTTGAGTGCAAAATTAAACTCTCGGTGCTTTATGGATGCTAGATTCAAAGTTACCCGTTTCTTTAGTAACTGGCAGTCCCACCAGAGCTGTTGTCATAATGCACAGGAGTGAGTTGGACTGGAACTCTCAGAAATATTTGTATCTGAACTCTTTGTATCTGGCCTTTAGAGGAAATAGTAACTTTCCAGTGGAGATACAATGAGCTTGTCAGGTGGCTTCCTAGGTTCTGGAGCTGCTTGTCTTTCTTACCAAAGCTGTCTTTCCAGTGCTGCGCTTGTTAACACCCTCAAGATACTATGTGGTGTTTTAACATTATTCTTAAGGGAAGTTTAATTCTTCTAAATTAGTAGTATTGCTCACTACAGATATGCCGCTAGGAGCGAGCTGCCACTCTGTAGCTCACCTCATAAAGGAACATAAAGCATCTATTGCTATAAAGCCCGTTGTGCCTTCGTTCTGATACTTAAGGCAAATCCAGTTAATGGCTTTAGCTGCCATTAACCTGCCGATGAATAACATTCTTGAAAATCAAATTAATAAAGTGGAAGTTCACATTAAAACTGGAGTATGATGCAAAACTAACAGTATCAGATGTGTCTCCTGATACAGCAATGAAGCACAAGACTGACACAAAGCAAAATGTTAGAAAGCTGTAGGGGTCTTTGTGTTTAGTGGTAACTTGTCATTAGTTTGTTTGGTGTACTTTCAGAGGAAGGATTCTTGAAGGAAATAACAGAGACAAAAGAGGAGAAAAACTTTAAAGTAATATGAACAATAAAATACAGACTGTTTATAACTAGAAACATTATCATGGTAGAGTTGAAGTATGTGATGAGCTTTTTTAAATTATTTTTTTTTTAAATGATCTGGGCTCTGGATTTCTCATGATACTGGCATTTGAGGGCAGGTATTGAGGGTTTAGGAAATAACATTTTGATTACTCTAGAAATTGAAAAAAAAAGAAACAACCTAGCAAAGACTTCCCAGTTGTTTGGGTTTTTTGAAAAAGAACTCATTTTTTCACAAAAGGTATTCTGCACCTCAAATACTGTGTTCAGTTTGGGCCCCTCACTACAAGGAAGACATTGAGGTGTTGGAGTGTGTCAAGAGCAGGGCAATGAAGCTGGTGAGGGGTCTGGAGAACAGCTTTTATGAGGAGTGGCTGGGGGAGCTGGGGTTGCTTAGTCTGGAGAAAAGGAGGCTGAGGGGAGACCTTAACACTCTCTACAGCTACCCGAAAGGAAGTTGTAGCAAGGTGGGTGTTGGTCTCTTTTCCCAAGTAAAGAGTGATAGAATAAAAGGAAATGGCCTGAGGTTGCTGCGGAGGTTTAGATTGAACATTAGAAAAAATTTCTTCACTGAAAGGGTTGTCAAGTATTGGAACAGGCTGCCCAAGGAAGCGGTTGAGTTGCCATTCCTGGATGTATTTTAAAGACGTGTAGATGTGGCACTTAGAGACATAGTTTAATGTTGGACTTGGCAGTGTTAGGTTTATGGTTGACTTGATGCTCTTAAAGGTCTTTTCCAACCTAAATGATTCTATGGTAACAGGAATTTCTATTCCACTTTTCCTTAGGTAGCCACAAGCAGCTGCAAAAGAGGGCAAAAGAGTACAGCTAGTTTGACCCATCACCCCTCATTGTCACGTGCTTTCTTGTCCTGGTTCCAGTGCTCACAGAAGCACAGGACTGCTTTCAATAGATAACCTTCTACCTGGCAAAATAGCTACTTTGCTGCTACAGAAAGTTGGTGATCACCCTCTTTTTTTTTTTTTTTCCCCCCCTGTTACTTCTCAAAGAATCATGCTTTGTACCTGGTAGCCTTCCTTTCTCTCATATGTAAGACTTGACATGGCTGGGCCCCCATCAATCTTACTGATTATATGTTTGGGAGGGGAGCGCTGGGGAAGATGAAAGGTGGCTAACTAATTTCTATTACTGTGTATCCTGTTTAGTCAGATAATTGGTTGATTCTGTATTTCTTGGTATGTGTTTTACTAAGCATGAAATTTTCTGGAACTCCCACTGTTTCTAATCTGCTTTAGTCTCTAGTTAGTAAAGGAAGTGGTATTTATTTTCATTTTTAACTGCTTGCTTTTTATTCTCTTTTCTTTTTTTAATAGATGGAAAAATTGGTGGATTCGTGGAATTCTCACTCTAGCTATGATTTCTGGTTTTTTTTTTATCATATACCTGGGATCATTTATGCTGATGCTTTTGGTAAGTTTGTTTAAATACATTCTGCCATCCAAGAGTTACTTATCTCTTTGTTCGTCGCGCCTAAGGCAGCTGGAAGCAAATGGCACAGACAATTCAGAGCAGTTTGTCTCTTATTTGTGTAAATGTAAATACTTTTGGAAAGCACTGGACAGATTCCCATCTGGGCCTTGTGGATTAAGGACTTCTCACATACTGTAATTCACTGGTTTTTTTTAAAGTAGGAATTTAATAATAATAAAGTAGGAATTTAATAGTTACTTAAAGTAACTCTAAGAAGTTGAATGATTGTTTCCTTGAAGCTTACTAAATTATTGTCATCCATTTCCTTGTCCAGTTCCCATCACCTACTGTAACATTCTTTGAGGTTTAAAAAAAAAACGAAACCAACAACCAAACAAATAAATAAAAAACAAAAACCAAAACAACCCAGCCCAAACCACCAACAAAACCCCCCCCAAAAATGAAGACACAAGAGTTTAATTTTTGAGGCTAAGGAAAACAGGCAGCTCCGGTCTGCTGTCCGTGACTGGCACTGAATGGCTTTCCTCAGGCATGTTCCATTAATACCCTACTTCTGCCTTGTGCCTTTGGGTTTATCTGTAGAAGGGAGCTTTCCTAGGTACAGAGATAAAGTGCCATGACTTAGGTCATTAAGTAAAGAAAAAAAAATATAATCATACACCCTGCATACTTAGTCAGCCTTTACTGCTTCTTGCCCTCATTTTTATTGCTGGTGTTTTTATTGAATACTGATTTAACTATTTTTCCCAGTCACGGCAAGTAATAGGCAGGGTTGTGGCTTCTAAAACACTGGAATTGGTATTTCTGGGTAACTGCTTTGATTTTTTGCTCTGTTGAACTGTCAAAATGTGCTTTTACTTTTTTCACGGCCTCCTGTGAAACACCTTTTGCTGTTCATAGAGTCATTTAGGTTGGAAAGGACCTCTAAGATCAAGTACAACTGTTAACCTACCCTGCCAAGTCCAGCACTAAACCATGTCCCCAAGTGCCACATCTACACATCTTTTAAATATCTCCAGGGATGGTGACTCAACCACTTTCCTGGGCAGCCTGTTCCAATGCTTGATAACCCTTTCAGTGAAGAAATTCTTTCTAATATCCAATCCAAATGTCCCCTGGTGCAACTTGAGGCCATTTCCTCTTATCCCATTGCTTCCTACTTTGGAAAAGAGACCAACACCCACCTTGCTACACCCTCCTTTCAGGTAGCTGTAGAGAGTGATAAGGTCTCCCCTCAGCCTCCTTTTGTCCAGACTAAGCAACCCCAGCTCCCTCAGCCTCTCCTCATAAGACTTGTTCTCCAGACCCCTCACCAGCTTCGTTGCCCTTCTCTGGACCTGCTCCAGCACCTCAATGTCTTCTTGTAGTGAGGGGCCCAAAACTGGACACAATTCGAGGTGGGGCCTCACCAGCGCCCAGTATAGGAGGGCGATCACTTCCCTGGTCCTGCTGGCCATACTATTCTTGATCCAGGCCAGGATGCTCTTGGCCTTCTTGGCCATCTGGGCACACTGCTGGCTCATATTCAGCCAATTGTCTAACAACACCCTGAGGTCCTTTTCTACTGGTCAGCTTTCCAGCGACTCTTCTCCAAAACAGCGCACTGCAGGGGGTTGTTGTGACCCAAGTGCAAGACCAGCACTTGGCCTTGTTGTATCTTATACCTTTGGCCTCAGCCCATTGATCCAGCCCGTCCAGATCCCTCTGTTGAGCATTCCTACCCTCCAACAGATCAAGACTCCTGTCCAACTTGGTGTCATCTGCGAATCCACTGAGGGTGCTCTTGATCCCCTCATCTAGATCATTGAAAAAAATATTAAACAGAACTGGCCCCAGCACCAAGCCCTGGGGAACACCACTTGTGATGTGCCACCAACTGGATTTCACTTCATTCACCACAACTCTTTGGGGCTGCCAGGTTTTTACACACCCATCCAGGCCGTGAACAGGCAGTTTCTCCAGGAGAATGCCATGGGAAATGGTGTCAAAGGCCTTACTGAAGTCCAGATAAACAACATTTACAGCCTTTCCCTCATCCACTAAACGGGTCATGTTGTCATAGAAGGAGATCAGGTTAGTCAAGCAGGTCCTGCCTTTCAACCCATCCTCAACCAAGGCCTCATCACCTGGTTGTCCTGTACGTGCTGTGTGATGGCACTTGAGATGGCCTGCTCCATAACCTTCCCAGGCACTGAGGTCAGACTGACAGGCCTGTAGTTCCCTGGATCCTCTTTCGGGACGTTCTTGTAGATAAGCGTCAGAGTTGCTAAGCTCCAGTCATCTGGGACCTCCCTGGTTAGCTAGGACTGCTCGTTAATTGATGGCAAGTGGATTGGTGAGCACTTCCTCCAGCTCCCTCAGTTCCCTCAGCTGAATCCCATGTGTGTCTAAGTGGTGTAGCAGGTCGCTAGCTGTTTACCCTTGGATTATCAGGGCTTCATTCCACTCTGTGTTCCACAGCGGGGGGCTGGGTAGCCTAAGAACAATTGGTCTTACTATTAAAGACTGAGGCAAAGAAGGTATTAGGTACCTCAGTCTTTTCCTTATGCTTTGTCACTATCTTTCCCCCTGCATCCAATAAAAGATGGAGCTTCTCCTTAGCCCTCGTTGCTAATTTATTTATAGAAATATTTTTTATTGTCTTTTACGGCAGAAGCCAGATTAATTTCTATTTGGGCTTTGGCTCTTCTCCCAGCATAACGTCATGACATCTTGTAGTCTTCCTGAGTTGTCTGCCCCTTCTTCCAAAGGTCATAAATTCCCTTTTTTTTTCCACTGTTTTGTCTTGAGAAATACTGTTTCATCAGTATTGCAGTCTGCATTATAGTCTCTACATCTGAATTAGTCTGGTTTGTATTTCCTGTTTTCAGATGAATGATGTAACAAACTAGTAATTAATTGTTTCACTGGTGGAGGATTTTTCTTTTTTGTATGTGGAGAACAACAAAAAAAGCCTCTTTAAATGGTTGGTCATTGCAGAAAGATATTTTTTCCCAATCCTTCCTGTATTAGTCTGTTACACTGGAGAATGATGATAACGACCAAAAAGGAACAAATCAATTTGCAGCGTGATTTGGTATATTTATGGTATACTCTGAGATTGCAATCATGAGCAAAGCTATGAAGAGGTGAACCAAAAAGTAATTAAAGTTAGTATATAGAATTGGGATAGAGTTCTTTCTCTGTTGTTCCATACAGCAAAAAATCTGTCTTCTAATATAATAAACTGGTGATAAAGTTGAGAATATGTGAAAATGAGAATGGAGAGGAAAACCCAGTTTCATTCATTGGTTATTTCATGTCACTGAAATCAAGTATCTCACATATATACAAGAGTTGTCAAATCTTAATGAATGAAAACTGAAACTGAAGACGCCAGAGACTTGTAGGAAGGGTAATCTAGTGAATTTTGGAGGACAAGCCCTGAGACTGCTCTAAAAAGTTGAGAGTCATGTTTTACGTTTGCCCGCTACTAAGGTAGCAGGCACAAGCTTCCATGACTTTGGACCCCAGTGTCCTTTCTCACTCTAAGGTGCAGTCCTTTAACGTTGGTCTTGCATATGGCATTTAACTTTTATAATTTAGGCCAACCAGAAGAAAGAGCATGAGGTAGGGGAGCTTCAAAAGTAACTCACTTAGGTGGTGCATGACACTTTTAAACTGGGTTCACACATTGAGCAAGGTGGAATTTATTCATGAGTGCAGGTGGTAAGAGAACACTGCAAAACCGGCACGCGCAATCGGTGTGGGTAGGTTCTTACTCCTGCCTCTGCATGGGATTACTGGTGACCTGCGTTTGGCAATACGTGATATCTGGGCAGGGCAATCTGTTTGGTGACTGTGGATTAGACAAAACTGTCAATCTTTGGGCTCCAAAGGAGACTCCGCCAGGACCTACTACCAGACTTGCACAGGCAAGCGCCGAAATAGTGAGATCAGCAAAGGAAAATGAAGGCAGTGGAGGGTGTGACATTCAGACCTGGGTTAGACAAGCTTTGCTTCTAATCATCAATGCTAATTGCCCTTAATGAGATGCTTGCAAGTGGAAGACCTGGGTGTCCAAGTTGCGTTGCACAGCCACTTTTTTCCATTGAGCTTAGAATATATTTCTTAAACTACATTTAAAGATAAAACAGCCAAAGAAAATAGAATAGCCTTCTTTGCGGGCAGTACTTTTGACCTGCTGCTGCCAAACTGTTTTAATGAAGAAAATTCAGGAGCTTTTCCTTGTTTCACAAACAGATTCTTCCAGCTAGCCCTTCTCAGCATGTCTAATGGTTTGGGGGGGAGGGGGTTTAAATGGAGCTTTAGTTTTCCGTAGACTTGCTTTGATGTTTTCTGTGTGGAATTTGAATTCAGCATAATTTCTCCCCTTAATGCAGGTTATAGCACTACTTTCTGCCTTTAAGAAACAACTGCAGTATATTTACATATTTCTTATTTCTCTTATTTTAGGTTTTAAGCATCCAGGTGAAGTGTTACCATGAAATCATTACTATAGGTTACAGAGTCTACCACTCATACGATTTACCATGGTTTAGATCCCTCAGCTGGTGAGTAGTAAGCAAAAACATCAATAAGTAGGGATGTGAAACTTAAATCTTCATGTTCTTCATAGCCTGTCATGGTGGAACGACAGCCTTGTAGGTCATGGGCAGACATAAAACTTGGTATCTGCCTCTAATACAGGATTCTGTAACTGTCTTCCACATGTGAACTTGGACAAGTCAGTTGGCCTTTTACTACTTTGTTTTTTTCCTTGTTATAAATATGTATATACATACACATGTATGTATGCCTTCATATATGCTTCAAGTCAGAATTGAGCATGTGTAAGCCATCTAAAAATGTGCGTAGCCAAATAATCACCTGATATGTGTTACCTGAACTGCTTTGATTTAATTTATTTATTTTTTTTTAGGCTTTTAACCTTGCACAAGAAATAAATAGGACAGGTACATTAAAGGCTCCTCTTCACTCACATAGAGAATAAAAATAGTAACAGACAAGTTTTAAAACCTTCCCAATTGTGCACCTAATCACAGGACTGCATAAATATAGTGTTGGGGGATCTTCTGGAAGATGAGATTATTTTTTCTGGCAAATCCTGGATATTTGTGACAATGTCCGGCTTATTTAGGGTTGGATAGAAGTTGGTTAGAGTCAGCGTTATGGGAAGGTGTTGGGCACATGTAGCCTCTAAGGTGCTTAGGGACATAATTCTTCAGGCATGACCTATGTTGTGTTGTTTTGGTTTTGTGTTGGGATTGGTTTTTAGAGCAATTGATATACCCAGGTTATTCCCTGTCTCTTGTCACATTGCATCTTCACTTCTGGAAGCAACTTGACTGTGTAATCTGGTGGATTCCTGCTGTTGGCTCTTCTGTAAATGCTAATCAGTTCCTCTCTGGTCACTCCTGGATTATCCAAGGGAGTGATCACAGAATCACATGGGGTTGGAAGGGACCTCTGGAGATCATCTAGTCCAACCCCCTGCCAGAGGAGGTCCACCCAGAGCAGGTCCCACAGGAATGTGTCCAGGCGGGTTTGGAATGTCTCCAGAGAAGGAGACTCCACCACCTCCCTGGGCAGCCTCTGCCAGGGCTCTGCCACCCTCACGGCAAAGAAGTTCCTCCTCATCTTTAGGTGGAACTTCTTATAGTCAAGTTTGTGCCCATTTCTTCTTGTCCCATCCCGGGACACCACTGACAAAAGACCTGCCCCATCCTCCTGACACCCTCCCTTGAAGTATTTATAAGCCTTGATCAGATCCCCCCTCAGCCTTCTCTTCTCCAGACTCAAAAGACCCAAGTCCCTCAGCCTCTCCTCCTAAGGGAGATGCTCCAGGCCCCTCATCATTTATTGTCTGCTTTAGTCTGTGGCTTCTGTTTCTACAGCTAGGGCAGACTCATACATGAACTATTCTGTGGTCTTGCCAAAGTTTTTAGAGGAGAAGAAGTGCACTTTGCCACTTAGCCTACTTTTGCAGCTGACCACTGTCACTTTCATATGTGGAGCTCAAAATCAACTCTTCTGTGGTGCCGCACTAGATAACATCAAAGCTCTTTTCAGTCCAACATCTTGCCCTGAGGCTAAATATTAAGACATTTCAATGAGATAAGAGAGTCCTGTTAGTCTGAACATCAATTATTTGACTTATGCAGAGATGTGAAGCCTTGCAAAACGAGCATTAATCTCTCGGGGAGGAAGAGAATGAGTACTGATCACTCTGAGACTACTTGGAAATATAGTCTTGAATCGTAGCCATCTTCTGTGGCTGACTTTGGTAATAAGATGAAAAGTATGTCGCCTAGTGAGGTGCCTCTCTTAGTGATTTTTGGATTTGGTATTTATTGGTTTGTGTTGAGTGATGCCTTGGCAGTTGAGATCCCATTGTGACTTCAGTTGAGTAACTGAATTTGTATCCACTTGGGTCACACCAACCCCCTGCAGCGCTCCAGGCTGGGGGCAGAGTGGCTGGAGCTGCCTGGCAGAAAAGG